>QRAA01000203.1:0-143548 GCA_003670145.1 Fusarium subtropicale
TAGTTACTGTGTCCTGCCTTGGTCTCATTCTTGTCGACTGTAACGTGCGATAAGTGGCCTCGTCTCTGTGAAAGGGCTTCTGCGATTCGACAGGGTTTGAGCTAGCATTGTCTGGGCGTAATATCGCTTCAGCTTAGGTCCTGCAATTGTCGTCCCATTCAACTCACTTTCCATCATGCACACGATCAGATAAAGATAGGGTTTTTTCTAATATTTACACTTTACAAAGGGCATTATGTTTATCCATACCTGGTATCTCTCTCTTCATCCTCAGGCCTAACATGAACTAAGGACAATTGTGATAGACGCTCTGTCGATACATCAAAAGATCCCTTGGGCTGTACTTGCCCAAGCTTGACAGCATGCGATGACGCAGTAGTCGCATTGGTCGTGTACTGACTACTGCCACGAGTACCCGTCTTGCTTCGCACGTAGTTGAAGGCGCGCGACTCGGCTGCGTACTTGAAGTAGGGTCTTAACGCGGGCAGGCAGGCGATGACAAGACCAATGTACAAGTCAAGCGAGTTCCAGAAGTCTAGATTTACATCAGCATGTGTAGATTGATGAAAGATATGATCAAGACTTACGTATTGTGACTAATGACGCTTGGACACCGGTGTAGACCTTGGTGTAGCGAACAATACTCAGAGACATATTGACCAGGCCAAGAAGGAAGGTGAAATATACGCCGATGCGTAGCCATCCCTTGATCATCAGATCAGGTACAATCAACCAAGGGAGCACAAAGACTGATATGTTAGCTCATGTCCATCTCATTTGAAGACACATGGGGAATACGAGCTTACTGAAAATGTCACTAGTAAAGTTGAGGGCCCAAATGACCCGAAAGAATGACATGAGTGGATCTCTTTCGCATTGTCGTTCACTATCGGAACTCCTATTGAAGTCTCAGTATGCAGGTCGATTAGATAAAGTAAGTGAAGATACTGACCACCAACGGCTGACAGGAGTGCAGATCGTGAACAGAAGAATAATCGTGACAACATATGAGGCGACGACGTAGCAAACAGACGCCCAGAGAAAGGTCCTTCGCTTGGTCATAAACCTCGGAATTACCTGATGATAGACACTAAGTAGTGCAGCCTTGCACAGATAAAATGACGTTATAAATGGAAGAACGCTTATCCAGAGTAGCTATCAATGTGTCAGCACCAGTTGCCCATAGCTATCAGTAACAGTGATATGTACCTTGCGAATCAACTGTTTCCTCTCATCCGATGCATCGAAATTCGTCAGACCAGGGTCTATACCATCCTCCATGACACCCATATGCACATAGGTGATGCAAAACGAGGCAGTGATGATACCCATTGCCCACGCACACGTCATCCAAACATCGCTTCCAAGCAGACGCTGCTTCTGAAGGCCTAGTCGTAGCCATATGCGGGCGGCGATTACCAACGTTGACAATGAGATGAGAGTCCATTCCATGATCTGTCAAGAAACCTGTTAGCAGGTGTCGCAGAGTGTCGGCGTTGGGTACGGACAAGAAGTGCTGATGCGCCTGGAGCCATGTTGTCTGTAGTACTTTGGTCGTTTTCAGTACTAGAAGTGATGCCGGGTCAAGTCAGAGAGTCGTCGAAGTGGATAGATCGCAGGGCGGCTTGTGCTTGATGCTAGCTTTAGTCGATAATATATCGAGACCGGTAGATGGTAGTAACATGAGTGCGAAAGAAAGCAAACCCGCTGGGACAGGTCGCCAGACAGGCCAGCAACCTCTTTTAAAACTCAAGTTGCCGTCCGTCTTCAGCGGTCGATCCCAAGCCAACTAGGTTTTCTCCCCCATTCCAACCTTAGCGTATCCGGAAATTCATCGTCTGATCCTACCGGGTTAGGACGTGTCGCATTCCAGTTGACGGACGCCATTCGCTTACACTTGACATGGCCCGGCTTAATCAGGGACCCTTTCTGTACCTTGCATACAAATTAACTGTTGGTCGGGTACCTGCTGCTGCCGGAAAAGACGGTCTGGCCTTTCTTGACGCTGACGATAACCGCCACTTGGATTTAACTTTTGGGCATAACAGGTCATGGATGAGGATCTAAGCCTAGAACTACGCATATCTATGTACGCAGGTAAGTGGCTGAGACCTTTTTCTTCATCTGAGCTGATATCACCAACACTGCAGAGTGAATCTACGTGTGCCGAGACTCCCATCTTTGTTGGTGGACAATAACTAGACATTATATGGCCTGATCCCGAAGAGACAATAGGAAATGTGATAGCTATCAGATCATGCTCTATGGCCGTTTTCAACTTCCAAGACCTAACTGCAGTTTTTCCACATAAACGATGAAGCCGATAGCCCAAAGAAAGCTTGGCGGATGAACAATGGATGCTATGTCCAAACAGGAAAGGAACAGCGACAGAAAACAGTAAGAGAATCGTTTGCTAATAATCGGAGAGGAATGTCCTATTAGTCACTGGTGATATCAGTCATAAGGCGCTTGTGTTCCGCAGCGGAACCGTGTTAAAGTACTTCTTCGTGACGCGTCAAACCTTACGCCATTGCAGTATCTCTGAATTCTAACGAGTAACAGTTAGTAACAAGCCACCCACACTATAGACCCGACCTGTGTTCTCACCGACCATAAGCCACAATACCCTCGCTCCGTCCATGCGCCCTACTCCAGCCATCAAAGACGAGAGCCCTATCGATAATACGCGGGAAATAAAATAAGGGATCTCTGCTGGAGGCGTTCACCTTTGAGGCCAGGCGAATCTTTGCCGCTGTGTACATTTCAATGCCCAATATTGAGTCAGGAAGTCTACCATAATGATGCAAATTAGCGGTACTTGGAGTCAGATACGTAAAGAAGGAACTGAAACAATAGCGCCACGAGGCAAAGAGATCAACTGGCCGCTTGGTCTTAGTTACCGCCTTGGCAATGCTATATTAGTGATAGACATGCCAGTTTACAATGATCAGCCTCGTTAAACACGTTCTGACCGCTTCAAAGACGTGACGTCAAGCGGACTGCTTTGGATGATGCCGGCGGCAATGTCTGTAGTGCTAGATACCGACGGTTCGGATTTACCGCTGGCCATGTTTTCCAAGAGTAATGTATGCAATTCCGTCTCGCATTGATACCGATAACAACATTCTAGAAGCTTTTGAAAACGGGTAAGTCACACAGTCACTCTCTTCCTGGATGTCGGGATGACCTTATGCTTCTTAGACTAGGCGTCTTAGACTACTTTATTTTTATGCCCTAAGACTTAGAGTAGGAGGCCAACTTTTGTGCTACCCACTAGGGGATGGAATTATGTCTTTAATGTCTACATTATCATGGAGTCGTTTCTGCTCTGAAGATAGCTTAGTGCTCAACAATTATCTATAGCTTATGTGCCTGGGAGAGTCTGATATCCCTGTCAATGATTTGCATGGCCTGTAGGCACTCTTCATCTCTGAACCTTGGTGCCACAATCTGAATCGCGCAAGGCGCACCATCGGTCTCTTCTGGTATATCTATGTAGCGTTAGTAAAACGCAATAAACGTTTAAACGGAGGAATACTTACAGTCTGGCTCAAAGGGCGTCGTGGCCTTGATAACTTCGCCATCGACAAGCTTGGAAGACTTGCCGAAAGGAACAATTCCAGCGGGGAACTAGAATAATGTCAGTAAAATCTCTTTTGGCCTTTGCAAAAGGTCGACTCACATCCAAAACATTCCACATCAGAGTATACACTGGGTTTCCATATGTATCATGCGGAACAGCCGTCGACGATGCTCCTGGTGCAAGAACAACGTCAAGTCCATTGTCGCGCCAAACCTCCTGCCAAGCCTTGGTATACTCCATCTTGGCCTCGTTCAAGCTGAACAGCTTATCGGCTATCTCGAGATCCGGATTAACAGGGAACTCTCCGTTAAAGAACGGGTGGACCAATCTAGCTACCGAAGCAACAAGCGGCTCGCCACATTCTCGAGAGATTGTATCGGGATCAGGGCCGACCATGGTGAAGTACTGGAAGCCGATTCTTGCGCCTTGCCCTGCGTTGCGCTGGGGGGAAGCTGGGATCTGGACGATTTTATGACCTGCACTTTCAAGGGCTGATGCAGCTTTTGCTAGAGAACGCTTGACGGGTGGACTCAGAGGATAATCAGGATCTTCGGCCATGACTCCGATAGTCAGCTTCTTTTCCGCAGCACCGCTAAGACCTCTCCATGGGATATCGGCGACGGAGGGGTCATAGTTCCAAGGTCTTTGGCCCAGGGTGATCTTCATGAACAACTCGAGATCTTCCACAGAGCTAGCCATTGGGCCAGCAACTGGTGGCACACCAGGCATATGAAGTCGGCGGAAGGGGTATTCCGATTGTCCACCAAAAGGTACGCGTTCTGACGTTGGTTTAAAGCCGTAGATACCACAGCAAAGAGATGGAATACGGATGGAGCCGGCAATATCACTGCCAACTCCGAGTGGAGAGCCTCTGAAACCGATAAGAGAGCCTTCGCCACCTGTGGAACCGCCTGCTGTCAGAGTGGTTCTATGAGGATTCAGGGCACGACCAAAGATGTTGTTTTCTGAGTCTGCAGTCTAAAAGATGCGTTAGAAATGGCTTAACACTAGATGGTTTATTACATACCATCATTGTTTGGGGGAGATTGGTCTTGCAGTACAGAACTGCTCCTGCGTCGAGAAGTAGATCAACTAGTGCCGAGTTTGTATCCGGGATAGGTTGTCGAAGAAATTCGATATAACCAACTGTGGCATGATGACCTTTGAGGACAAATGAATCCTGAATAGTTAGCACTGCTATCCTAAGCCGAGCAGTCTTTGCTTACCTTGAGACTGATAGGAAGCCCATGTAGAGGGCCTGCCAATTTGCCAGTCTCTTTCAACTGCTTATCGAGCTGCCTGGCTCTCTCAATACCCTCTTCGAAAAAGATCTCAGTCAAGCAAGCTGTCTAGTATTTGTTAGTTCTCGTGCGTGTTTCGTGAGTAGACGCGACGAACCAATTGTTGGGCGAGACTAGCGCGCTTAGAGAAGGCGACAACAACCTCTTCTGATGCGAGTTCCTGACTATGTATCTTTGCAAGCAAATTAGAAGCTGTGAATCGCTCAGTAATGTCGATCTCCTTGGCAGAAAGTAGTCCAGAACGTTGAACGGCCTTGGACTCTATCAAGCGATCGCCATCCTTTAGCGTTTCAAGTTGCTTTTCAGGAATAAGCCACTCTTTAGGGACAGCTTCAACCTGCTTCTCGCGATGGAGAGCGGCAATGGTTTTCCAGCTGGTAGTTGCAGGCATGATGATAAAAGGATATGGATAGTGATGAGTATGAGATAGTGAAAGATGACGGATCCAAGATTGTTTATCAAGAAGAGATGAAAAGTGACAGATATGCGCGCTTTTGATTAGCCGCTTGGCAGAACAAATATCCGAGTCCAGAATCCTTCTACCGTCCCCGCACGAAACGTTCCATGGATGGGAAGCGTACGTGCCGACGACGCATTGGCACTACAAGACAGCACGACACCACTTTGGCGAAAGCTAAGTTGATCTAACCGAAGCGCGTCCACCTTCTTCTTTGGGATAATAGATGCGCCCGGTAATCGGCATGTCTCAACGGCATAAACTGGATCCCAGATCGACGGGTTGCATGCATGCATGTAAGAGCAACCTTGGCGATATCAAGATAAATTGCGGTCCAAACTTCCGAAAAAGTAGTTGCGATATCTCGAATTTCGGAAACTATCAACTCCTCCAATATGCCATCCAAGACTTTTCTTTCCGAAGCTAACGCTCATGTGCCCTCTCCTGGAAACGACTACGAACCTTCGTTACCTCGGATGCGAATGCCCCATCTTGAATTCATCTACCGCATCGTTGCCGAGATGGACAAAGGCGGGGTTGAAGCTATTGAAGGCGTTGATAGTTCAGACAAGACTCGGCTCTATCTTCCTATCCAGGGTGGAAGTGTACATGGTCCCCAGATCAAGGGTGTAATCGTGCACAAGAGCGGCGCAGACTGGGCCGAAGTACTCAATCCCAAAAAGGTAAATATTTTGACCATTACCATTGCCACTATATCTTTGTAATATTGACATAGGCGTGCCTAGTCTTTTATTAGGTTGAACGCCATGTACATGCTCAAGACCGGTGATAATGTTCACATCCTTGTCAAAGCACAGGGTGTATACAGAACCGGTCCAGGGCTGGAAGATAAGCTCGGAGAACAAGATACGGCGTCACAGGACGAGGTGGAGTACTTTACACATATCAGATTTGAAGCGCCAGGAAAGAGTAGATATGGATGGATGAACGGAGTTGTTGCTATCGGCGTCATGACTATGTGGGAAGGGAAACCAGTTATTGACTGCTACCGGTTGACCAACTTTCCTGGTAAAGTCGCAGCGAATTTGTAAAGAATAGATGAAATAAAGTTGATTCTTGAATCTAGCTTGCTACCAAAACTTTAAAAGGCAAATAATTCCATTGAAACACCCAGCGTATCAAAACATGCCCTAACTCCAAACAGAACCCATCGCTAAAACATGACACATCATCAAATTTCGGATCGCTTGGCGACCAATTTCCAGTATCTCGGTGCCAAAGCTGTGCGGATCTTCTTGCCCCAGATAATCATGGGAATGAAAAGACATCCGATAGCAAAGGCAATCATGCCAGATAGGATGTACATGTTGGACAAACCCATCGTCTTCATCCAGGGAACGATGGCAAAGGGAACTGCGACTGAGACGGCGTTGCGCATAAAGGCAATTCCGATGAAAGCTTCGGCTGTGAGCTCGCGGTATGTGTCGATGACGAGAGTAAAGGTGATGTCGCCGTTTGCACCGAGTCCAAAGGCAAAGAAAGCTCCGCCGATAGAGGGATAGATCCAGTGCATGCCCTGAATGTGTTAGCAAGAAAACCAGTTATGTTGTGCAAGGGTCTACTTACTCGGTCAGCTGTCACGCCAAACATGATGATACCACCAGCCATGAAAACGGTGGTAATAGCAAGAGGGTAAAGTCTCATCTCAGGTTCAAAGAGACCCCCGTTTCTTCGTGCCAACCGAACGATGACCCAGTCGGCAAACGGGCCACCGTAGATACTTCCAAAGACATTTCCCACAAACGGACCAAGAGCCATATATCCAACACCAGCAGTGGTGAAAAGATAGGGTGGTGCAGAGAATACGATGGACGTGACTTGCATGAAAACAACCAGCCAACAAACTCCAGAGGCAAACTGCAGAGCTGTGAACATGACATGAGGCAGGGTGATAACGTGGAGAGGCATCATGAACAGCTTGGGAAGAGACTCAGATGTTGTGGTGAGAAAACGAAGACGTTGACGCCATGTGTTCATAGGAATGCTGCTGTCAATCTGTGTAGCGACGCTGATGACCCTTTCCATCTTGGTCTTTTCATCGATATCATCCTTGGATTCGGGACGCTCAGTGGATGCATCGTCGATGACATCAGCCTGGCCAAGAGTGACAGGGATGTACTTTGTCTCCTCAAAGGCGACGAGGAACATGACAGAGAGGATGCTCAAGCAGATGGCCAGACTGTAGTAGGACCATCGCCAGCCTTGATGGACAGCTTGGGTACCCGCAGCCATGGGAGTAAGGAAGGCTCCTACCATGACGGCAGTGAAGTAGATTGCATTGGCAGAGCCTCGTCGATGGACAAAGAAGAGATCGGCAATCTTGACGAAATTAGTATATATATAATACAATGGAATGGATATGTTCTTACCGTCATCTGCACAGCAGTCTCATTGATAGCTCCAGCAAGACCAGTGATGATTTGTGTAATGATCAACTCGGCGTAGCTCTCCATTCTAGCACTCCACCACGTAACAGCCGCAAGGACCACACAAGACACAACATAAGTTGGTCGTCGTCCATACTTGATAGTGAAGGGAATAAAGAACAAACAGCCGAGTGCTAAACCCGCTAGCTGCGCTGAGGAAGAGTATGTAAGCTGTGTTATGGTAACACCCATATCAACCGTCATCTGCTGCCAAAAGACAGTTTGGATGGAGATATTGGTGAACGCAGCCACCGTAACGGCGATGGTGAAGCCGAAATTGATGCATTTGCGCCAAGAAGACCAGTTCTAGAGCAGAACATGTTAACTTATTGAGAAGACAACAATTGAGCTGGGAGGTCTAACCAGCGGCTCATTGGGATCTGAGGAAGGTGTTGGTTGAAGGACGAAAGTTGACGCGTCGGTTGATACTTCTGCTATGCTGAGTCAGTGTCAAGTTCGTGATGATGATCGTCAATGGTAGGGGGCAACGTGTTGTTGTGGGAACGTACCCAGGATCAACTGAACCTCGCCGGGGATAACCACAGGGTCGGAAGATGCCATGTCGATGATGATGGCAATTCAAGGTGGAGACAATTGAGTAGTGAAGCAGAAGATAGTAGTCAATATAAAGATTAAATATATCGAATTTAATGTGCTGCAGCTGCGCGAGGCGGCAAGGTTATATAACTTTGACGTTGGAAGTTTGGAATAATGGGATAGAGTGGGATGCGAGTCAATCAAGTGCCGACAAGGCGCCCAAAAGCAGGAGAGATCACCTATCTAGTTTGATTGCAGCCACACAACGCACATGTAAATATTGTTGGCTGTCTGGTGTGCGTGCGTGCGTGCGTGCATGCATGCATGAGAGTGCTTTCTTGGTGCACCGCAAGGCACGAGACAGACTTGATACATTCGCAGCCTGATCTTCGAGTCGCGTCCCAGCTGATTGTGAGACTTGATACATAACATAGGGGTGGAGAGAGAGAAGAAAGCAGCCAGACAGCTGAGCAACAAGAAGTGGTCTGTACGCAGAAATTAACTTTGGCTAATGAGCACTACAGAGGTAATCTGCCGCCTGACCCTTGTCGGTACTTGCTGCAACGACCCTGGTTTCTCGTGTTGGTCACTAAACTAACCCTGGCTAGACAAGTCTCTCTCGCTTCGCGTGCTCTGCAAATCTCTTCTCTGCTCTTCCCCCCTCTCGCTCTCGTTGGCTTGCTCGTTAACTGTCCGTCCACGTTTCGTCAGGGCCCAAGCCAAGCCAAGCCACCAACAGGACTCTAGACTACCTGATGGGTGGCTGTGATAAGATGATGTGAGGCAGAGACGGACGTGACGGACTAGACTAGACTAGATTGGGCACTTGGTTGCGCGGCGCCTCTTTCACCCCTTTTCGGTGTATATACTCTTGATGCGCGCCCCCGCAACCAGCAAGTTCGCTTTACTTTTCCCACTTCCTCCCCCTCTTTTTGGGTAATCCTTCCCTATCCCTGAATTGCCGAGACGCGACCAACCGATCGATACCTATACAGAACCTACGATTACGAGTTTATTACTATTCTGGTCACTCATTCGACCTATCTGGTTCGAGCCCGTTTCTTTTTAGATCTCCCCCACAGATCTTGTACCCGGAGCTAGCTGTCCAAGTACCAAGTCCAACCCATCCTGGGGGCTAAAGGAGCAGGGCCATAGGTTGGTCTGTTATCTCTAGAGTAGAACAAGCAACAAGACTCTTTGGTCATGGCCCGCTCACGCGGCGGATGCCTGAACTGTAAAGCCCGGAAGCGAAAATGCGACCAAGGACGTCCAGAGTGCCAGGCTTGCTCCCAAAGAGGCATGAGATGCCAGGGCTACTCTACGCCGTTGAGATGGGTCAACGGTGTTGCTTCTAGAGGCCGTTTTGCCGGTGCCTCCATCCCCGACGCGTCATTCGTTCCGCCTTCCACGCTACCTTATCCTCAGCCTGAGCCTCAGCAGCAACAGCAGCTACCCCAGTATCCTCCCAGTACTGCTGATAGCAACCCAGACATGTCGATGGACTCGGAGAATTCCCTCTCGACCGTATCGAATCACAACCCCTCCAGCACCGAGTCGTCGTCGGCATTTTCGCCCAGAAGCGCGACTGGCGTACCAGAACCATCAGATCGGATCTTCAAGAGATGTCATTACTCCTTCTCCTCATTTTTACAATGCCGACCTCGGTAATCAAACGGATAGTCACTAAAAATTGGTCTAGTTATGCGCAATGGGCTCAACTTTCTGTATACGACGGAAGCGAGTTCCTGGGTCAAGCCCTTCTTCGAGGAGATGGCCCTCCAAAGCCCGGCCCTCGTCATGATCGCTGGCGCCATACAGGGCTACATGGATGATGGCATGTCGGTAAAGTCGATGGAGTACGTCGACTTGGCTCTGCAGACGTTTCGTCAGGAGCTTACTACCCGTTACGAAAAGTTCCACGTCGCGACCGTGTGTGCTGGGTTGCTCGTCTGCTCGTTATGTGTATGTCTGCAATTTTTCACTCTTACATCTCACTTTTAGCTGTCTTGTCCTACTGTTCCTCTAAACCCGACAGTTTCCGACTCTTGTTGTGTGTGTTTTCGCTGACTCTGGTGTAGTTGCTTCAAGCAAAAGAATGGACCATGTACCTCGAACTCATGGTCAACGTCTACGACTTGCGAAACAAGTTGAAAACCCCAGGCCAAATCCCCATTGACAATCTCTATCATCAGCACATCCTGGAAGTCCTGGGTGTCATGGACCTTCCGTCCATGGTCATCGGTAGAGCCGGTCCACCCATTGGTGTCTGGAAGCTCCTTCGCCGTCTCCAGGATGACACACAAGACGGTCGGGCCGATGGCATCGAAGTCGTGTCTGGTGTCCCGCGATCGTTACTAGACATATTCTCAGGCCTCGTTGATAACGAGCCAGAGTATACCGAAAGTCGCTTCTGGTCATGGCCCGGTGACATCGGTGAATCTCTACAAATCCACTACTGGGAATCCTGGAAGCTGGCAGGTATCCTCGAAGTCCGTCGTCGTCAAAGAATGAACCGAAAAGCACGAGGCATTCCTGAACGGGACGATGACATACCCAAGAACTATCCCAGCACAGAAATTGTACTGTGCCGTCTCATTGCGTCTATAGATGCTCTTCTGAAAGCTTATGAAGAACCCCGTAACCAGCACTTGCTTGTGCATAACGGTCTAACGTATCCTGTCCTCAATGCTGGTCTGGAGGTTCCGCTGCTGAAACTGCACCCTACGTGGAAAAGGACCATGGAAGATGTGAAAAGATCCTTCGCGAGCGACACTGTTGACCTGCTCAAGATTATGTTTGAGCTGATTGACGCGGCGTGGGAAGACGGGACCTCGACGTTCGATATCGAAAAGGTGACGCGCGAAAGGAATCTTGAACTTGCGATTTTTTAATCACTTATGGGAAAGCAGGCGTATGGTATTATGTAACAGTATACACTATTCATTATATGTTATGATATATGTCATCACCATCCTATCAATGCCGGACTAGTTCTTTCTTATTTCCTTCCAATGAAAGAAGCAACCCGGTCGATAAGTGATTCGGTGTACTCTGTCTCGGGAGCACTGTAGTCGACAGTGTAAAACGACACAGACGCCTTTCCATTCTCAACAACATACGTCTCACCGGGCAGCGAGCAGTTGCCATTGATGCAAGCATTCACGCCCGCGGCATAAGGCTTGATGTTAGCCCACGTAAACGTTCCCTTCTTGGGATCAAGAACCGCTTCGTTGACGTGCGCATTACCGGTGAACCTCGTCTGCACGAATTCGGGGTCGTGGTCCTTTTCCGTCAGCACGGGAAGATTGACGTTGACACCGTAGCCGATGGGCAGGAGAGGACCGTTCTTGCCAGCGGTGGCGATGAATTTCTCAACAAATCTGACGGAAGCTTGAGCAGCCCATGTGGCAGGGTTTGTGCGGTTCTTGACGTCGAAGTAGGGGACTTCTTGGTTGCTCGCTGAGATGGCAATGGCGGGAAGTCCACGGTTTGTAGCGGCGTATCTACAGCCCTATTAGTATTTGACGCGTTTTGATGAGTGAATATGTTAGAGACGACTTACGCAGCGCCGGCAGTACCAGAAAGAGTCCATACGAAACCGCCCAAATTCGTTCCATAGTTGGGACCGGTTACCTAAACATGTGAGCTTCAAGGTCTAGTTAGGTGGATGAAGTCATAGAATAACGTACCACAAGGTCAGGAACGCTAAAGTTGGCGTATCGCGGGAGCACATAGTCCAGAGCAACAAATGTGCATGCCGCAGGAGTGCCATTGTAGTACCAAATCTGGCTATCCTTGGGATCACTTCCAACCTTCAAGGCCTGTTAGTCCCGCCACATTGGATTGCGTATCTTGTAATCATACCGATGGTGCACCCTTGGGAATGAGGTCATATTGAGAAGGTCCAGTCAAATTGCCCTCGGCAGTGAAATCAGAGGTACCACCCTTGCCACTTTGCTTAGTGGCTGGTGCAACGAGCCAGACTAGTCAATGTGTCAGTTATACTGTTCCCAGGAAAATAAGAGAGGCTGGGTACCATTATGGCCCTTTTCCTTGAAAAGACGGTACATCTCACGAAGGTTCCCAGAGCCGAATCCATCATCGTTGTTAAGGAGGATGTTGAGAGCCTGTGAGGAGGAGAACAGAGCTGCTCCGGTGAGGATAGTTGACAAACGCATCTTGACTCAGATCTGATGGGATTGAGCTTATTCGGACAGGATCAGAGGAGGGTATCCAGAAAACGAGTCAATTGAGGAGTGACGATCTTTTTATCTATAACCAACACAGGCGGAGTACGGCAATGTCCGTTATCGCAACTGCCAAGACTTCAAAAGTTCCCTATTCCTTCGCTCTGTATCTCAAGCTCGCGTGCTCTCCTTCCAAACGTGGGTAAGGTCATGTTGGGATATCAGGTCTGGGGGAGGTGGTTGGTGGATGAACGTGTTAGGGATGTGATATGTTCTTATCGCCAGCTCTCTCGGTGCTGGCTACAAAGAGTTAGCGACATAACGACACGCTACTGTTATCTCTTTATCGTCCTGTAAAGCGGGGTTTTGGTTGTGATCGTCAGAGCTTACCCCGGCTACGCGGCTCCAAAAGGACCAGCCAGCCTTGGGCATGGAACAAAGATAGTCCGCTTCTGTATCTTTGGAGTTCGGATGAACTTTACTGCAATCTTTAGTTGCCAGTGCTTTCTTTCTTTTGTTTCCTTTCTTGTCTGGACTATTGTGTGATTAAATCTCGATGGTTGTCTGTTATGGTTGGGTATGCCTTACTCAATGTGGTGGTGATGTGCTGGTCATGAGTATGTCTTGATGTGTCAGCGCGAACCCAACGTTGAAGACATTCTTGAAAATCTAGTATAATCAATGATAGGCATCTCATTATCCTTAGAGTCTTGTAGAACTATACTTGAATAGACATTGCGTATCATATTCCTGTTGGCAATTGACCTCTCTTTTTCGCACTGACTACCCTAGACCAGATGACTCATCATGAAATTCTCCAGTGGGCAGCGAATAATAGTCTTCAAACTTTTCAATCATCACAAAATCAAATTAACGATCTGAATTTATTATCACAATGGACGCAACTACGGTTTCGGGTCTCCCACCTAATGTGGTTATATTCTCCCCTCAAAACTCTCTATCAGCCAAGTCGCTCCTTGAAGCAGGCCTTTTCACCCGCCTCGTTACCAGCGCAAGCACGACACCTGAGAAACTCGCCGCCCTCAAAAACCACGCTGAAGTGAAAGACGACTTCTGCTTATTCCACCGAAACGCCATCCTTATTTTTGACGCGGGTGAGAACTCAGATGCGCACCATGAGCATTTCCGGACTATCTGTCTTGCGTTGAAGGAGCTGGATATCGGATTGGACGTGGCAGGCTGCATAAATGATGCGACGGATTCTCTGGCGGCTGGATTCCAGCTTGACAAGGTAAATGACAAGTCAGCACTTGTCATTGATCTTATCGAGCAGGAGGAGGATAGCGATGAGGAGGAAGAGATGTTTGTCATGTGAGGATTTATGTGATGAAATACTGGAATGGATCTCAGCAACAACTTCAAGCAATAAACTTAACTGCTTTGTAGGCTGGATAGAAAACAAATCTTCTTGCCTTATGGTCTAAAAATAAATGGACCGAGGCTGGCTCTAAAATGATATGAAGTGTCTCACTATTCGTATTTTAGCCTCTAATTTCCTGCAAAACCAGCTAGTGGCTAGTCTGCCAAGATAGCAGGATCTAAGACCTGTGAGCCTTGCAAAGAGCCCTGCTGGGTCCCTACCACGCCTCCATAATAAGTGTTAACACAAGAAATAAGCAACTCCAAACAAACCCCTCATCGACTCCAACAGAACAAAATCTCGCCTCGATGGAGGCGGCCGGTCTTGCGATAGGAATTGTAGGCATTGCCGGGCTTTTCAATACCTGTCTAGATTCACTAGCAAGGTTTCAATCCTACAAGTCTTCCAGCGCCGATTCTCACATTCTCGATACACGGTTTCGCGCTGCTAGGGCACGATTCGAGCAATGGGGCGCCAGTGTGGGAATATCGCAGGGATTACTTTTACCAAATCATTACCATGGATTAAATGACGAAAACACAGCGAGTGTGATTCAGGATATTCTTCACATCATTGCCAAAACCATTTGTGAGAATGGCAACGCACAGCAGAATCTGCACCAAAATGAGCGGTTCGCTGGGATCCTCCAATCGAGGCGGAAGAGGCTCAGGTGGGCTCTTGGAGGTAAGGAAGATCGCACTGAACAGGTTGAAGTGTTTGAAAAGTTGGTGCAACAGCTGCACAACCTGGTGTCAGTTGAACAGAACAGCCACAAGCATTCTGCAGATCATAAGGATGAGGGCTGGTCTGATGTACGACAAATATTGCTCAACATGGAGCAAGGAATGAAGAGTAAGTCAATTCCCATATGCCAGTTCTTAATCTAAAACTTGCAGATGAGATGCGGCGTGATATCTACTCGTGGTTAGGAATACCGTCTTCTAATGACAAGTATCAAGACTCTTTGGACCAACGAGTTGAAAACACATGCAGTTGGATCTTTGATCGACAAGAGTTTGAGAACTGGATGTCCCCCGAAAGCCCAACCTCTCCAGGTCTGCTCTGGATCACCGGTCCCGCAGGTTTCGGCAAAACAATCCTTTGCGCCCGCATCGTGCAGCATCTATCTAAAACTCTTGATTCTCCTGTTTCTCACTTCTTCTTTACATCCGACCTCGGCACTCGCGATACTCCCTACCTAGCGTTACGATCATGGATACACCAAGTCGCTGACGTGCAAGAAGATGCTTTCGAATGCGTCCGCCGGGCCTGGGAGGCATTCCCTACCGAAAAGGCTTCTCGGAGGAATTTGATTGATCTCTTTGCTGAGATTGTCGAAGCTGTACCTGGATGCACATTTATCGCTGATGGATTGGACGAGTGTTCGCAGCTTGGGATCGACGACTCGTCGCTCGCTCAGTTTCTCTCCGATGTGGCGCAAGCAGTCGCAAACAGTAACGCGAGAATCTTGTTTATCAGTCGGGATGAGCCAGAAATCAGAGAGGCTTTAGAGGAGAACGCAGCGGAGATCTTCACAGAGTATAGGATCACCCCAGACGACGTACGATCCGATACCGCCGCGTTTTCACAGTCCATCGTCGATAAGAAGCTATCCAACAAGAGCGAGGATATAAGAACGACCATTTCGGAAGCAATGACGAAAAGATGCGAAGGCCAATTCTTGTGGATTCGAATGCAAGAGGAAACACTAAGGAAAGGCATGAGTAAGAAACGGCTTCACGACGCCGTGGAGAATACACCTCCAGGTCTCGACCGTCTTTATGACCATAATTGGAAGAGGATTATGGAGATGTCTCAGTGGGAGAAAGATCGGGTCTTTGCGCTGCTACGTTGGGCTGCATTTGCGAGACGGGCTCTTTCTGTTTGGGAGATCACTGAAGCTGTCCTCATCACACAATTCGAAGAACTAGACCCGGACGAGTACCCTGATGAAGTTGACAGCGAGTACGTCAAGACAGAGATAGTCGGATTGTGCGGCCCTTTGTTGGAGGTGAAGGATATGTTTGTTCATATACCTCACTTTTCGGTGCGCCAATACCTTGGGCAGCATCTCCCACTACCAAGTTGGATTCAGCACAACGGCAAGCTGCAAAGCTCTTACGAAGCATATCACCACACAGTTATTGCCAGGGCCTGTCTGCAGTATTTCAACCAACCTCAAGTTTGGGAGGAGAAATACGACCCGAATATCACTGGTAGAAGTCTTCGTTGGTACGCTACTGGAATATGGGTCAAGCATATAAAGGACGCCTTCTTGGATGACTCTGTTTGGAAGCTTGCTACAGACTTGATGAGAGAGGAAAACCCGCTCTGGAAGCCATTTTCTGAGTATGTGGCCTCAGCCAGGAATGCGAACGCCAAGAAAGACGGAGAAACAGAACATCACCAACCATGTAACCCTCTTGAGTATGCCTTGAATTACGGGTGGAAAGAAATGGCCAATCATCTCATAAGCGAGACCAATGCGAACAGGCTGAGCTCGTGGGGAAGACCTCCGCTGATCGAAGCTTGCAAAGCCAACATGCCTGAAACGGTAGAGAAGCTCCTTCAATGTGGAGCCGACGTGACAGCTACATGGCCAGAAACGCATACTTCTCTGCACTTGGCAGTCTGGCACGGGTTTGATGAAATAGTGAAGATACTACTGAGCTATGGAGCGGACCCCTCCGCACAAGATGATTCTGGCAGGACGCCGCTCCATGTAGCTGCAGTCAAAGGAAACTTGAAGTGTTGCGACTACTTGATCAAATACGGTGCCGATTTGACTAAGAAGGAGTTCCAGGGAATGAATGCCGTTCACATGGCGTGTTGTGACGCTGGCAACAGTGAGGTAGCCAGATTGATACTGCAAAATGGACCTGATAGCATGACAGTGGACCAGTGCTCCGCGGGCCCGCCGCTACATTTCGTTTGCCGCACTGGCGATATGGAGATGGCAAAGGTCTTGATTGATCATGGCTGCGTCGAATCATTTACTGTTGTTAACCCCAACGGTGCTACAGCGCTCATGTTGGCTGCTGTCCAGGGCCACACCGATCTCGTCAAGCTATTCCTGGACCACGGGGCAGTCGCCACGTTATCAACCGCGACAAATAACGGGGGATTGACATTGCTACATTTAGCATGTATAATGGAAGATTCAGAACATTTGATGAAAGTGATACTTCGTCCAGGAGTTGAAGATTCGATGTTTATAGTGGACAACGAGGGACGCACGCCGCTACACTTTGCAGCTTATCATGGGAGGACGAACGCGGTCAAGTCAATTCTTGATTACAAACACGAAAATATACAGACTATGCTCGATGCCAAGACTACGAAACTTCACACTCCATTATGGCGAGCAGCGAGGAATGGTCACGCGGAAGTTACCACAGTTTTGTTGGACCATGGGGCTGCCGAAACTCTTACCATGACCGACGTAAATGGAAAGACTGCATTGTGGATTGCATCGCGGTATGGTCATACTAGTACTGTTGAGCAACTGCTCAGTCGAGGAGCTGCAGAAACAATTGCCGTGGCTTCTGTTGACGGAGATACACCGCTGTGGGTAGCCTCTAACTACGGCCATGCAGATATCGTCAGGCTATTACTTGAGCATGGTGCCGAATCTACCATGGCAGTCGTTGATGTAAATGGAGAGACACCTTTATACGCCGCCTCACGTAGAGGCCACCCGGAGATCGTCAAGTTACTTCTAAGTCACGGAGCCGAGTCAACCATTGAATCTATCGATGTCCATCACGAGACAGCGCTCTACGCTGCCGCAGACACAGGTCAAGTGGAAATCGTCAGAGAACTACTAGCTCACGGTGCCGAGTCCACTGTCACAACCATGACTGCATTTGGCAACAGCCCATTATATGCTGCATGTAAAAGCGGCGAGCTTGATATTGTCAAGCAACTGCTCGATCATGGTGCCGAGGAAACCGTTACCGTTGCGAACGACAAAGGTAACACGCCACTTCATGAAGCCTTGTATAAAGGCCATGTTGAGATGATCAATCTGTTATTCGAGCACGGAGCCGAATCAACGATTCGGGCATTGGATAAGGATGGTGACTGTCCGCTGTATATGGCAGCAGCAAGAGGAGATATTGGGCCAGTGGATAAACTGCTCGAACACGGAGCTGAGTCGGATATTGCGACTTTGACGGCTGACAATAGATCAGCAATCTTCGCCGCAGCCGAGAGTGGTAGCTTGGAGGTGTTTCAGAGACTGCTTGAGTATCCAGAAGCTGAGTCGACTCTAATGCTCGTGGATGACTATAACAAGAGTCTTCTTTTTGCCGCGTCAAGAGGAGGCAGCGCCGGGATTGTGAAAGAGCTTCTTGATCGTGGGATGGAGAGTTATATAACTCTCTCCACCAAGTCTGGAGACACGCCTTTATCCGTTGCCGCCCATCACGACCATGTCGAAGTCGTCACGCTCCTACTATCGGTCCCAGATGTCTCTATAAACCATGCCAATAGGTATGGCGTTACGCCATTATTCTCCGCTGCTCGCTTTGGTTACGTCGAAACGGTAAACATCCTACTCTCTAGTCCAGATATCGAACTGGACTGTCGGAACTGGAAATTCCTCACACCTCTACACGCAGCAGTAGCCAACGGCCACGTCGAGATTGCCAAGCTCCTCATTGAAAGTGGCGCCAGCATTGTTGCCTGGCCAATTATAGGTCAGAACTTGCTATGGTGGGCAGGACGCACGGGAAATCACGAAATGGTAGAGTTGCTTCAGTCAATTGGACTGACTGAAGACTCTCTTGGCCCTTTCAGATATTTTCAAAGAGAAGCTCCGCCGGATGATGCTCCGACTGTTGTCTGTGATGTCGAGCTTGGGTACTGTGATGTTTGTACCCTGAGTGTTGAGAATGACAAGGGATATGGCTGTAATAAGTGTTGGGAGGAGGTTTGGGACGAGATTGTTATCTGTTCAGAGTGCTTTGATAGAGAGTACAATACGTGCATCAACGAACATACCTTGATTCAGAGAGATAAACTAGAATATTGATAGCATTATATCATCTCACGCAACAGCCTTGCTCTGCTGGAGTCTGGAATATATGTTACCGGTCGCAGAGCCGGGGGGCTGGGTGCGGGACCTTCAGCTACGCCAAGGTTGTCCAGTGTCCACTCACCACAGCACCTGAGACATAGATACCGTCTTCAGAACAGGCTGTACAGGCCAAAGCGTACGGCTGGCGTTTAGCGTTGACTCCAATAGGTTCCAATTCAATAGCGCAATTTATCATTGTTGATCAGCGAGTTCTCGTCCACTAGGTAAACCTTCATGCATCTGCCGTCCCCGCCACCTACGGCATGGTCGGATGCGCAGCCTTGACTCTCAGCTTACTTTCTTTTGACTACAAAGATAACAGACCCTACAAAGATAATCCATCCTTCAACTTCAACAATCTGGTTCGTAGCTAAACAAAATGGTTTCCAAAACTGAAGTCTCAAAGCAGGCAAAAGGTATGTACTTCCATTGCGAAGGCCTATGGACCTCAACCACTGACTGGTCTTGGCAGTATGGGCTACTCTGGTGACAAACACGAATTATCTAAAAGGTGTCTTGACGCTCAACTACCGTCTTCGTTGTGTCAAATCAAGATACCCGTTGCTAGTTCTCTACACCAGTGCACTATCTGAGGAGGGTCTCGATATTCTCAAGAAACGGGACATTAGAACATTAGAAGTGCAACGCATATCTCCAACAACCTCACGGGAGTACCTTGAAGATTCAAGGTTCACCGAATGTTGGACTAAACTGATCGCCTTCTCTCTTACCGATTTCTCACGAATTGTTCTTCTCGATTCTGACATGTTGCCTCTCCACAACATGGATGAACTGATGGACATTGAGCTGGATGCTCCATCTGATGAGACTGATGCTGCATCTCAAGGCCGCAGGCTCTTTGCTGCTTCCCATGCGTGCACTTGCAATCCACTTCGAAAAGCACATTATCCACCAGATTGGATACCAGCAAACTGCTCGTTCACGTCGCAGCACGACAAACCTGAGATCGCTCAGACCCACGGAGCTAGTCTATCCACGGGACTGGGCAAACTGAACAGTGGACTTCTTGTAATCAACCCTTCCAAGTATCTCTTCGATCAGATTCTCGCCAAGATGGATGAGCCAAGCTGCTCGGAGTACAAGTTCCCCGACCAAGATCTTCTCGCAGACGTGTTCAAGGGCCGCTGGGTGGTTTTGCCGTATATCTATAACGCCCTGAAGACCATGCGTAACCCTAGTGTCCATGGATCAATCTGGCGTGATGGTCGAGTGAAGATTGTTCACTACATTCTGAGTCCTAAGCCTTGGGATGAGTTAGGGACTGATGGTTCGTGGGCTGGTGGGCAGGAAACTCACAAGTGGTGGCATGATGCTTACAAGTCGATGCTTGCAGAGGAGAAGGCACTGGGTTTGTTGTAAGATGAAGTTGACCGAAATGGTTTATAGAGTCTTATTATGGTAAAGGCTTCATAATTTGAACTACAAAAGAGTCCCGCGTTGGAGCCCTGCTTGTAGGGAATATCATGGCAGGCCAAAAACCCAGTTACTATCTTGTAGTTCTCTTCCAAACGCAGCCGGATCGTCTCGATGAAGCTTTCGAGAAATGCAGGATCTTGGGAACCTTTTAACATCACCAGGTTAATCACAGGGGTGGAAGAATCTACACGATTGCTCAAACCGTGCCGCCAAGTTCGTTGTCACCTGAAGGGCGCAGCAAATGACATCGCCTTGTACATATTGACCAGCATACATCATTATTCAATGTGTTGTTTTCATTACAGTAATCGAGATTGTCAACCATATGAGCATTCTTTGATAGATGGACAATGTGTACCTAGTCAAACGTTCAATGTAGAATGCAACTAGTCGTCTTCCCCTGGAGCCGATTCCAAATATCTCAGCGACCGTTTGTATTGAAGCTCAAATCCAATCTTCTTCAACTTATTTTGCATTACACATGCAACACAGCCCTCCTCATCCTCGTCCCACTTTGCTCGCCTCCATTCGTCATCTGATTCTGTTTCGAGGCGAACCCTGCATTCACCGAAGTCTATCATGAAAACCTGATATGTATCATTCTTGGGAACAACCATAAAGTTATCGGGTCGGACGTCCTTGTTGAGAATGTTGTGGTCGCCGAGAATGTGGACTATTTTAACAGCCTGGTCGACGATGCCTTGCCATGATGTTTGGGGTGCGTGTTCGGCCAAATTTGTCAGGGTGAAGCCCTGCAGATACTCCATCAAAATTCCTCTTTTTTGATAGATCCAGCGATCTGCCCTGCTGAGACGGGACTTGGAGAAGGGCTCGTCGGCGGTGCTGACCGTTGCTAGAAGGCGAGGAATACATATTCCCTGGAAATCCTGTAGGCGTTTGTATATGTCAACTTCGATGTCAAAGAATTTGGTCACTTCAGTATGAAGCCAGGCCTCGTTTTCAGCGTCATCCCATTGTTCTGAGGTGTCGTCAAAGAAATTTGGCACATTGTTCAACTTTTTGAGAAACACCTGCATGGCTCCGGATTCCAAGCTGTTCAAGAAGGCATTCTCGATATCGTTGGACCATGGATCGATTCCCCAGTCGTCGCGCATCTGCTCTGCGCCTCTGCGATCAAACATTTTGAGAAAATACTCGTTGCCCTCTGCATTATCCAGGGAGCCTGAGACTATCTCCACCACTATTCCGCTAGATAAGGTCCATGGGCGCTGTTGTCGTTTTATCTTGACTTGTATGGGCGTCGGCTGCTGGTATTTGATGCGGAGGTCATCGGCGTCCAAGTTGAGAATATCCCCAGGGGTGTATATGAGATCCGCTGCGTTGTATATTTTCGGCTGCGAAGTCTCCATCTTGATCAAGCGTAGTCGGTACTTTGGATCACGATTGTTGCGGGTATGGTTGGAAGGAAACGAGAATGAAGCGCGTAATTTATGGTGCCAAGTTTTGATCATGTGCCTGACATATCAGAAACCAATACACGCTTGACTAAGCAGTTGCTGGCTTTGTAGTTTGTACACACAACAACTTGAACCAAATACGTGGGCTCGGTATGACGCACAGGTACGTATTGATCTGATAAAAGCTATTTGCTGAGGGTGGCCTCACTTTGACTTCTAGTCTAAGTTCTAACCCATGAACCGTATTATTGACTCATCAAGCTCGGCACTGTTGGCAAGCCGCAGTATGACAAGGCAATGCCTCCCCTTCTTCTTCCTTCTAGATCTCTGCCAGAGGCTATGTCTTCAGAGGAAATATAGTTTATACCCTCCGCGGGTCCTCCGAGCCCTGCAATTAACATTAGGGTCAGCATAGATGTACAAATCCGGAAGTTCCTTCCAATCACTTTGTGAATGTTACTAACCTTGCTGTCCATTTTCCACGCGAAGCTTTGGCTCAGAATTTGTAATCATTTTTCCACCTTCCAAATGCTTGCACCAAAAGATCCTCGAATCTCGAACCATCATCAACCACTTGTTGAACCGTGAACTGACTTAGAGTAACCAATGACGGGCTTGCGGTCCTCGACGCACCAAGTTCCCACTCTTCCTCAGTTTCAGTATCCCAAAGATGCGTCCGTACATCGAACGGCAAAGCCTCCACACAAAGCGAATGCATTGCATATCCTCTCTTCAACGAGCTATGTACTGCGAGAAGTATGTTGCACACCATAATAGTCCTACGAACACTTTCAGAGAAGAGCCATGCTTGCCACGGACTCAACGTGCTCGGTAATTGTATGGGCGCATGTTGCCAAAGTTGATGGGTAAGCGCCCACATATCTTCATTATCACGATCTACTTGATCTCCAGATGTATCGTTGCAGACTAAAAGACGGATGATTTGTGCGAGACTTATTGCTTGGGCGTAGGCTAGTGTATCTCCGAAGGATGAAGTGCGTGTCGCTGAACGAAGTAATCGACGAACTGTAGTCCGTAGAGCATCGAAGCGATGGGTTGCGAGATATTCGCCGCCAACCTGATAGCTATAGCATAGATCTCGGACCTGCTGTAGTTGATACGGTAGAGATGGCGGATAAATACCGGAATGGATGAAGGCTGTTTTATTGCTCTCTGCAAACTCGGCTGTGAAACTTCGCAGAATGTCCGATAACCGGTGGAGCGTGGCTGGATCGAAGACGCGGACGACTTCAAGGTGCAAAGGATTAAAGATGCGAACACAAGTATCCATCGGCTTGCTGACGATACCGCACTCGTCGATATGTAATGCTGTGATTGGAGGTCGAGATCCTCGATAGTACCCATCACGGAGGACTTGTCGGACGCGCATCTGTAACCTAGTGTCCAGTTCCCCACTAAGAACAAGGAACGATAGATTTTGGTTTCTCGCAATACCACTCAATCCTTTAGACTCTTTGATAGGCTTGATCATGCTTGAATGGCTACTGTTGACGGATGCAGGGGCCGGTTGGTTGATGTAGCAGCATTTGATACTCTTGGTGGAGCATCTTTCGCAGCATGGGGTGGCGAGATTGCAGCGGCGTCTGGCTTTGACACAAGCTTGGCAGGACCTTTGTAGGGGCGTCATGTTTCTCTTGAGAATCGCCAATAATTCAGGCTGAGAGAATGGGTATTGTTTGATGCAGGAGAAATTCTGCTGTTGAGTGATGTTGCGATATGGCCGAGCACTTTATCTCATCAGCTAGCTCTAGACACTAAAGCCCGACGAGGTCGGGCGGGTCATACAGGGCAGGGATTGGAGAATGCCAGACTAAACTATTTGTGCTCTCCTCCGGCATAAACTCGATACAAATGGTCTGGTATTCTGTCAACCGTCAAGTCAGCACTGCTGCATACGAAGTACCCAAAGAGGATTAGTCTCCACTGTGGATCATCACAGAAGAGGTTTAAACTCCACGTCCTCTAAATGTTATGAGCTTGACGCTCAACGCTAAATTCCACGTTGTGACAATGATGGAACTACTGAGATGCTGATAAATACGAAAGAATTCCACCATCTGAGAGAAATTACAGAGTAAGATATGACTATAAGTAGCCGGTTTCATTTCACTCTGTCGTCTTTTATGTTGGTACCAAAGACAGTATCTACCAAAATACCATCGCTTACCCTATTCGACATACAAACCTTTCTTCTGTTCTTTCAATATGACCACACAAATCCAGAACGTCATGATCCTTGGGGTATGTTTCTCTTTTATCAGTCAATATTAGTTGATTAACTCTTATGACAACTAGGGTCGAGGAAACCTCGGACCATACCTCATTGCCGCCCTTATCAAAGCCGGCTTCAACGTTTCCGTCCTCAGTCGCGCATCTTCATCCACCATAGACGAGACATTCCATGGTGCCCAAATTATCAAATCTGATTATACCCCAGAGTCCCTCGTTCAAGTCTTTACCGACCAAGATGCTGTCATCTCTACCCTCTCGACAGCTAACATCGCCGAGCAAAAGACTCTCATCGATGCAGTTGTAGCTGCAAAGGTCAAGCGCTTCATGCCGAGTGAATTCGGAAGTGACACTTCTATTGACGGACTTGAGAAGATGGCTCCTTTTCTGAAGGGAAAACAGGACGTTATGGATTATGTCAAGTCAAAGGAAGCCGAAGGCTTGACCTGGACAGCGCTTTTCACGGGACCTTGGATCGACTGGGTAAGACTTAAATTGTTTCTCTATCATTTTGTCGGTATGCTAATTGCAGAAATTAATAGATGCTGATCGAAGGCAAAGGACTCCTTTGCTTAGACATCGAGTCCAAGACCGGCGAGCTTGTCGACGGAGGGAAACCAAAGTTCACCACGACCACCGTATCTCAAGTCGGCGAAGCCACCGCAGCAGCACTCGTACACTCCGGCAAGACCAGAAATCAATACGTACATGTCTCATCGTACAATATTTGCCAGGAACAGGTCATCGAGGCTCTCGAACGGATCTCCGGCGCGAAGTTTGCGCTTGAAGCATTGAGCAATGTGGACTTGTATGCACGAGGCACTAAGAACGTGGAAGAGGGTAACTGGGTCACTGGCTACTACGAGCTGGCCACTTCGACTGTCTATAGTGGCGCTGAAGTCACCTACTTTCCTGAAAAGGCGGAATACTGGAAGAAGGTTCTTGGACTTGGCGAGGGGGAGAGCTTTGATAAGATGATTAGTCGTGTACTGAATTCGGCACAGTAAGGGATATTGTGAGGGGATATAGCCGTTTTGTATTTGTCCATCAAATGGGTCATCCTAACCTTAATGCGACAGATACTAACACGCGGATACTTACTTGGGTATGATAATGTGCATCACTTAGCCAAGCCTTAGCTTAGGTTCCACTTGGTTTATGAAAGACAATGCAATGTTATTTATGTATTTATTTTTCTTCCAAGGGTATTGTGATATAATGCCTGAGACGAGTACTTAATGTTGCCATCGGCCCACCCTTATTCCATCGGTCATAACTCATATTATAATAAATCTAGTGCCAAAGAGTATCGTTAGGCTTGATACCCTTCTCCTTGCAGTAGTCGTAGTACATCTTGGCAAAGCTAAAGATATCAAGAGCGAACTTCAAGCTATCGTCGTCGTTGAGGAACTCGATGGTGCCGGAAACAGTGAAGACGATGTCAGTGTTGTCCTCGACGGACAGGGTGTGGATGACGCCAGGGTTCTCGCAAACCCAATCGCCAGGACGGGCAACCCAGTCGTACCTACAGATGTAGCATCAGCAACCGTGCATCTTGTCAAGGATATATAGCAGACGAGAAACTTACTCTTTGTAGCCCCATTCTCCAGCCATGGTGACGGCTGTAACGGTACCACGGTGTCTGTGCCTTCCCAGGCTGGCGGCGACTGCTGATCGCAGACCGACGACAAAGGTGCCGGTTCTGTTGTCCATGCGAAGAGGCTTCAGCTCAATGGGTCCGATCCAAGGGAACCAGAGAGTATCGGTCTTTGCGTTGATGTAGACATCGGGGGCGCTGTACTTGTCGGTGAAGGCAAGCTCCTGGAGCTCGGCCTCGTTGAGGGTGGTGCCAGGGCGCTCAGGGAGGGTGGTGGTCTCCTTGGTGGCGGCGACGGGCTCGGGGACGAGATCCTCAGTGGTTGAAGGAGCCATTATGAATGTATGGTTTGTTTGTTTGTTTGTGCAAGAGTGGTGTTTGTTTGTGTATGAGGATAAAGTTAGAGGAGAGTTAAAAACAGATTGCCAAGCTAAATAGAGGCTGTGGCTTGGAAGCCAGAAGCTTAGATATTAAAAGACCCTTGGGCCCTGGGCCTTGGGGAGCGAAGGAGTGCGGAGCCGAGGAGGGGGTGAATTACAATTGGTGATGGAACGATTGGTTAGTTTCAGCATGGAGTGAGGCGCGATCGCCGCTATGATAATTACTATAGCCTCGGGCATACCGCCATTTCGAGGTTTAGTCGGTTGTTCGGTTCGAGATACCCCGGCTACTTGGGACATGACTTTGTGAAGTCTCTCTCCACAAAACACCGCCTGATATGCCACAGGCTTGTTCTGACAGGCCCAACCGTTGTACTACTGTTAGGGGTCTTGCTGAAGATATGCGATGCCCAAGTCCGGACTCAGGTATGATCGACACTGCCAGTGATTCTAGACCGAAAGAAATGTCTCAAATTGTTGAGATCTAGTGTTGGCTTTCACAATGGCATAAACGACTTGTTACAACATGCACAGACTTATGTGCTTCCCCTTGCCCTTACTTTGCATCCCTACAAACAGACAGTTGCACTGAAGGAAGAGACGAGTGATTAAGATATTAACTCAATTCAGTGAATACTCCACCAAGACGAATTAGACTTAGGTTGCAGGCTAACCTCGACAACGGGGAAGCAAACATGACATGTTCCGGATCCACCGCTTATGCCAGCATAAGGGGGTACCCCAGATTCAATGCGACCTTACGAGTCTGAACACGTTGGAATCTATCAATGCGCCAAGCTTCTGACAACCGTTTTACCGGAAAACAATGATGCTCGACAGATGATCTTTGGTTGGGTATTGATTGGACGATCAGGCTTCTTGTTGGTTGTCTTTAGTCATTGCTGACAGCTTGGAGCAGACTACATGACTTGGCTCTCAGATCTGAGATTTACCTGTTCGTTGGGCATGACTTCCTTCACGCGCCGTTTAAACAAGACAGCGGACCCTTGGATCATCAGCAACTGTTCGAGTTAGTGGTTATTAGCGTGTAACAAAGCCTCTTTCGCCTTGTTTACCTGCCAAGGACTAGACTAGTCTCTCCCCCCCTCTACTTAGCCTGTTCAGTTGCCATTACACACTGGAAATTTCCGCGTCCCCATCGCCCATACCTAGGGCTGATCCTGACGGAGAATTTGACTTCATAATGGCGTGAAAGAACGGGATCTTCCAGCTAGTCTAGAGCAGTTTGTTAGTTTGGGCAGCAACGGGAAACTTGTATCCGGTGGCTACACGGTTCGACATGACCCTCGTCCCCCGAACGGGCTGGAGACCCAGTGACATAAGGTGGAAATAATCTACAGGGGCTCGTTTATCCAGTATCGTGCCGCCACTGGGTTTGGATGTTTTGCTTTTTCGCGTGCTCGCTTGGTCGGAAATACCGTAGGTTCGGAATCAGAACCCAGGTTCACGGGTAAGTGGGAGAACCGGGTAAAGATTACTTGCTGAAAGGTTATTTACATGAAGTGAAGGGAGGTGAAAAGCAAATAATTCTTGGTATGTATAAAGAGTCTAGTGCATTATTCAATTGAAGGAAGGCTTCTAGCGTCCAGTAACAGCCTCATTAATGACAGCAGTAACGTAACTTTGCGTGCTCAGTCAACTTTCTGGCGTAGCGGCACAGCGCACTGTTGGTCTAGCACTGGCGAGCTGGTAATAGCGGGCTGATGAACAAATTAGTGTACCGCTCAGACACTTAGGTTGTATAGCGGGAGATACCGAAGCTGAAGTACTAGTAAGTATTGCTTTTTTGATCTCCCACGTTCCAGGCATTTGCTCGGTGACAGGATGGGAAAGTGAGCTATATACTCTAAATGCGAACTGTCATAGTATTCGTATATCCATAGTGTTTGCTGAAATCCTGGCGTGATATCACAAATCATAATTCATGCTTATTATCTAGATTCTTGTTATGAAGATCTGAGATAGCGATATTCCAGGATTCAACCCTTGCCTGTTCCCTTACCAAGACGGCACAGCGCGAGTAGATTACCGTGAGAGGAAGAAGGGCTCCATAGAGCGCCACAAAATTGAGTTTAAACCGTGACAGTTCTGTTACCATTGACTAGACCATTTTCTCTCTGTAATTCGAGTGGCCCCTCCCAAAACGACCAACGGATGCGCTGCCAGGCTGGACAAGCGGAGACTAGAACTCGAGTGAGTGCTAGCCTGGTTGTTCTATCCAGGGGACTCCCGGCTCGTGTGGAGCGCTTGGTGATATTGGTTGAGTAAGTTCGGTAGCTCTACCGCACACAACGGTAGTGACGACGCCCTGTCTCATCTCTTGAGAACGGCTGATGAATATTACTGTTAGCATTGTTACGAGCTGGTACAGAGTCGGCTAAACCCGACTAATCAATGCTCTTGGTCTGTACTCTGTAGTATTGCTTCTAGTGCCCTCCGGTTCCACACGCGACCCAGGGCCAAGTTGCAACGCTTGGAGGGATTCGGACTCGTTTCAAAGGATCAGCTTGACCAAAAAGGTCATTATTTCATAAGGAGCAAGGAAAAGTGTTTATCACTGCTGCGTTGCACTGCACTGTAGGCCAGGCCAGACAGTCCCATTGCGAAATTACACATATCTAGTATTCCCGTTCCATCCTCTCGGGTTGGGGATCCCAGCTCTTTTTCATTTCTTCTTTTCTCGCTCTCCAATCGATTCGCTGCTGCTCACCCCCTCTGGTTCCTGAGCGAGTGAGCGGCATATGTAAGTGGCGTACTTGGCACCTGCGACTCGGGTCTTGTCTTGTCTCTGCTTCTTTTTGTTTTCTCCCGCGCTTGTTCTTGTCGAGATGGAGTCACGACAAACCGACCTTTGGGTCGTGACTTTTGTCACATTCACTGCAGCCACGATCATCACAGCCATGCGGCTTTTGAGTCGTCGACTCAAGCACATTCCATTGTCGTGGGATGACTACTTTGCGCTTTGTGGTTTTGTAAGTTTGCGATCAATTGATTGAGCATCTTTGCTATTCCCGTCTTACTATCCTTGCTAACTCTATTCTAGGCTGTTTCTATCGCTTGGGTCATCATCGTGCCTTATTGTAAGTATCCGTTCTTTTTTTTATATCACCAACCAACGGTTTAGACGCGCGCGCGACTCAACCAACAGAAGATGCTGACTCAACTTACTAGGGCTCAACCGCGGTCTTGGACTACACATGGACGATGTCGTCGAAATGCACAAGTCGTCATTGACGAAAGAATTATACGAAGCGAAACTACTTCTTTTCATCGCCGAGCTATTCTACGCCTTTGGTCTGTTCTTCGCCAAGATTTCTATCCTTAGTCTTTACTGGCGCATGTTCCGCGTTACCGGCATTCGACTACCGATTCAGATCCTCTTTGGATGCTCTCTTGTCTGGATTACTTTTAGAGTGGGTAACTCGCCGTCGCATATCAGGTTATATATCTAACAGTCTGGTAGATCTTTATGGGAATTTGGCATTGCGTGCCCGTCGAAAAGTTCTGGGATGACAGCGTTGCTGGGTATTGCGCCATTGAGGACAAGAAGTTCTTTTTTGGAACTACTTTGGTGCACGCCATGATCGATATCGCTATCCTGATTCTCCCCATGTGGCAGATTGGACGCCTGCAGCTTCCCATGATCCAAAAGGCTGGTATCATGGTCATGTTCACATTTGGCTTCTTGTAAGTTGTCTTAGACAAGGTGAATACTTCATATACTAACAAGTCTAGCATCTGTGCTGCTGCTATCAGACTGATCGTTGCCGCCCGTGTTTTCGACGACAAATCATACGACGTTACATGGAACATCTGCGACATTGTTATCTGGGCAACAGTAGAAGTCAACCTCATCAACGTTTCTGGTATGCAACACTTTGACATATGGTCCAGTCTCGGGTACTAACATGGCCATAGCATCCCTTCCTACGATCCGACCAGCCTGCACATTCATCTTTATGTGCCAGAACCCACGAACCCGAACAGGTGCCAGCTCAGGCAGTTACCCCAACACCTACGGCCGAAGCCAGACCAAGCAATCCATCCGTCTCGACACAATCAACAAGACAAAACCGAACGATGAGTCCAGCTCGACACACCAACTAGCCGACTCAGATGATGGGATCGGCAACGGTGGCAGAAGTGGCTCAACCGACGACTTTGAGGCTCACGCCATGGATCGTTTTGCACCAGGTGGAAACCAGTACTCTTCTACTATCACGGGACATCGCACCAACTCAGGAGGCGGAGACTACGGATCCAACTTTGGGGGCATCTTGGTTAAGAACGAGACGACAGTGCACGTTTCTAAACAATGATCAAACAGGAGCGCAACATGAAACAGGTAAACTTAAAAAAAGCAAGCGGAGTATTACAGCGATGAGCTATTTTGTAAAACTAGAATTAGTACGATTTAATGTGTAGACAGATCCTGTCACAGAAGCTTCAGTATATCATCCAAAACTTAATATCCACGTGCCTTCTCCACAGATGATGGTTCATCACACCAACATGACTCTTCAGGGCCCCAGGTGGAATCCACATCCAATGGGTCCATCCTACTCTGTTCAGTCAGCATCGTACGGTCTTTACTCGTACTGTTTGACGATCCAGGGGATGAAGATCAGTCAGTGGGGTAGAGTCGCACGGCAGTTGGAGACACTCGCCAAGAAGCCATGTGCCTCTGCCGCTGCAGAAAAGGTAGCGTCGCACTTGTTAATGCGACATGTATATGTAGCATCATTTAATCCAGCCTAGGTCTAGTTCTAGCCTGCTCGTCACAGTAGCATCCGCACCCATGGAAAATGTCTCGGCTTGTTGTTTTAGCTGCACGACTTGAGCGGAAGCACGGCAGAATTAGGACATTAACTTTAGGAAGCCAAGAAACATGCCCAATCTTGGTAGTAACGTTCCTGGTCCAGACGATCCGGCGCAATGTTTCGCTCTAAATATTGCGCCAGTGTATCTGCCGATATTAGACTGTTCCAACCGAGGTTTCTATTCCCCGGTAGTTGGTCTCAAGTTTGTGGCGTGCTTTCTTATCAATCATTGGGTTCTATACGCGGAAGCATTTTTATTGGAGTCAACTACGAGCAATCCAAACTCTATATTAAAGACACATCGATCAAGACGAACCAAGAACTGACAGGTCAAAATGTCACAACCAAAGGAGGTAAGGCTGGACGCTACCTAACAGCACTGGCATTCGTTTTTGTCAGTGCTTAAGATCAGTGCACACGTCGATCTAATAATTTCGATAAGTGAAGCTGTCGCCAACGCAGGACCAGGGATGTGCGCCTTTGGGTATGGACGCGACATATCACGATCAGCCGCTCTTTGACGTATTCGAGCTTGTATACAGAGTACGGGTATAAAGTCTCCATACAATTTGTTATCGTCACAGAGAAATTGATCCTAGTTTTTGAGCCACCAGAAGCGGCTCCGATGTCGATCAGATAAATACGGCACATTGATAAGCCAGCCCACCCTGCGGAACCGGGACTTTCGGCTCTAATCTAGGTGAACTGTCAAGTTGAGCTGAGACATACGCCGTAGACCTCCTCCTAGATGGGTTCCACGCGCCCCGGCCCGCGCAGAAAATACCCCTAAAGAACATCAGAGCGTAAGCTGCAACGTGTCACGCTGATCATGTTTGTCAAAGCACTTTCAGCATCCCGGGTCTCCCGGTTGGCCGGTATACTTCTTGGAATTTGACAGGTCTTGAACGGACGAGGAGGAACTTAAAGATGCGGATTGCCGGTCAGACATATGGGAGCACAGACTCCAGACGAATACGAAGCGAGAAGTCGATCGCGATCATCGCATGTACAGGTTACTGGGGTAAAGATCAAGTCGAAAGGGTTCTTCCGAAGTCTTTCGCGCTCAACAAGGAGATAAGGCGCAGAACTGAGCCCTTTCTACCAGATTCTTAGTTCACAGTAACATACAGGATCCTTGCTGATCCGGCATGATGCATCCGACGACTGCTCATGTCATTTCTAACCTGGTACGTGGTAACACCATGTGGCTTACCTTTATTGTAAGGATATTCTATCCTTTGCAAGATTGCTTTGCCATCGACTGAAAGGAACTTCCCAAGTTCTGGTTGAAATTCGAAATCTCGCTCACGAGATAAGGCACATTGGACGGTCAAGGCTAGATGATACCAACATGGTACAAGCCGATGTGCGTTTTGTGAGCAAACTCAACCAAAGATAAGAGGATTCGTTTACATACCTATTTTGAACTTTGGTCTCTTTGGTCAAATCAAGTCAACCCCCAATATTTCTGACGCATGTATAAAGCATTCGCATTTTCGATCCCACCGACAGCGATAGCAACTTTCATAACTACAAAATCAGTTCTTCGTCTGTGGGCAGCAGTTGGTTGGTAGTGGCTTGATTAAATGGTTCACGGTGACGCAAAATACGTCTTTACCAACTCGGTAAGAAAAGAATGAGAAAGACTATATCAGATATAATGTTATTTCTGTTCCTTCACACCCGTTGATGCTCTGCCGTATTTGGTCCTGTCTTATCAAATATGCTGAAGTATTCTTGTCTTCTTGGGCTAAGAGCTATCTCTTCTCATCACGCTGATTTTTATATAGATCAACGTTACTTTATGTGCATCTCTGTTAGACTAAATGATCTATCAGTGACCTTGACAAAGAAGCTGAGCAGTTTTCATATAGTTTCTCGCGTGAGCTCTAATCGTCTGTTCTAGAACTCGACGTGCGAGTTGCGGTTTCGTTGATAGCAGAGAACGCACCAGAAAGTATTATTCATAAACGGGTTAGTTCTTATAGTTATAGTCAGAGAACGCTATATCACTATCAGATACTTCGTGGCCAGTGATGACAGTTGGTAGAGCTTAGGGCTATGGTTGAATCTTCATGTATATTTTCATTAGAACAATATCCTATAGCGAAGGCTAAACAAATGTTCGTATCGCTTCCAGTGATCATAGATAGGCATCATTTTAACATCCCGTCATATTCAGACACACATTTAGCATGTGCACTTGGCCAGGCAGAGAAGAGGGACGTTGGGGTCCTGAGCGCAGGTTCCGAATAGGGCGCAAGTACCACCGGCACACTCAGACTTGCAAGGCTCGAGAGTCTTGGGGTCGGAGTAGAAAAGACCGCCGTTGTTACAAGCGCTGTGTCATGTTAGTGTTGGGAAATTCCCAAGTCTTTTGTGAGGTAGACTTACGCTTTAGGAGCCGCAAGAGCGACAGTGGCAATAGCCAAGATGCTGACAATAGAGAACTGCATTTTGATAATTGGATAGACTGTTTAAATTGTTTTAAAGACATTCCCAGACTTCGGGCCATCGGCTTCTTTTATAGAGCTTCAAAAAGGTATATCTGACATACCAATTCCCAGGATCGAATCCTTCTACAACTTCACATTCCTATTCCTGATACTCTGGCGCATATACGATAGTGAAAGCTCCATGATTCGTATGACAACCATAAAGACTCACAATACCAAGTCATGCCAGAACCTCGACCTGCCGGTTTTAGACTAGGGTCGCCTGAGGAAGGATTTCAGTGCATCAAATCCTTGCCGGGCCGTTCCTTTATTTCCGTACTTTGGTTGTTCGCCATCGTGTTTGGCTGACGCGCTCCCATAGGATCCTCAAGTTCTTATGGGGTGGCCTGGGGTAAGACTCCTTTCGGGTGAGTATCCGGGAGCCGTGCGGCGCTATACGGGGCACGCTTTCAGCCTGGATATTTACGCGTATCGGTTGATTGCTGCGAATTGGACCAGTTTGGTAGTTATCCGAGTTACATAGGCTCTGAGAATAGTTTTATGTTACTGTTGTATACATATATAGATAGATATGCGTACCAGCCGTCTACATAACGAATATCAACTGGCATCAATTGTTTCACGAATTGTATCACTATCCGTTAACATAATGACACTGTTGCCATTTCCGATTCAGAACCTTTGACCAACTCTGGAATTAATAGCGTGTTACTTTGAGTACGAAGTTACTTCGATCCAGTCAGCAATTCAATGAACAATTAGCCAAAGAGTTTCCGTGCTTGGTTTGATACCAGTAACATTGTGTTCTTAGAGAATCCCCATAACCTAAACAAGTCGCTCAAGGGAATAACTTTGAAAGTAGTTGCGAGACTATGTGACAGGATGATAGCTAACTCTTGTTGAAACCGATTGACTTTCGCTTCTTGTCTCGGCGGTGCCTCCGACCGGCTCCTGGCATGCGGACCAGCCCCATCCTTTTCGGAACCGGTTCAATTATCGGAGCCGGCACCGAACTCTGTATGACATCGCTATCTCCTCAAGTTGACTGACTCACAAGTGATTCCAACTCAACACCGCATCCTTCATCACAACTACTCGTATTCTCTTACTTGTATCCAGGAAATTATGGCTTCAGCAACATACCAGATTGAAAAGCCACTTCGCAGTGACTACGACGAATGGTCGAGACTATTTCGCGCTTACATCGACTTCTACAAGTCCAAGATAGAAGAAGATCAGTACACGAGGACATTCGAACGCATCATTGAGCAAAAGAATGGACTCCAGGCGTTAGTAGTCAGAAAGACTTGCGGAGAGGAGAAATCTCTGGTTGGAATCGCGCACTTCTTTCCTGAGCAGACACCATGGAGTGAGAAGCAGATTCTGTTGCTGAATGGTATGTCTTGAACCGTCAACTATCTATGGAAGAACTCTAACAAGATACAGATCTATTCGTTGACCCCTCGGTCCGCGGCGAAGGACTTGGAAGGAAGTTGACAGAAGCCGTGGCAGACATTGGAAGAGAGATGGGATGTACGAGGGTTCAGTGGGTTACCAAGCACGACAATGCTACTGCACGAAAGCTTTATGATACTATGGCTGAGACCCAATTTGTTCAGTATAGAATGACTTTGTAGTAGCTCTACTCATCGATCTAATGGAAGCCGATCAAGACAATATGTCATTACTCAGACTTGGCCATGACAAGTGGCAGCACTGCGCGCATGATTTGCCCTTTTGTCTTGTACTTCTTTCCCACCTCTGCGTTACGCCAGAATCCAGATTCGGTGATTGATCCGCGCAGGATGTAATGGGGCAGATTCGACAAGTCTTCTGGAGCGATAGGCGTTTGTCTAATAACGTTGCCCTTCTTGTCCATAAAGACCAAAAGCAATTCCTCATCCTCGAAAGCCTCTTTGTCGACGACGATCAACCAGAATCCAACCTTGGCTATTGCACAGATTGCATCTTCATAGTCATCTTCTTCTGGCTCTCTGGAGTCGCAAATGGATAACACCAGTTCCTTGGCCTCTTGCACATCTTGATCGTTGAAATCTCGGTGTAGTGCTTGTGTGGCTAATTCTGGGAGTATATTGTATACGCTCTGCCATTCTTGAGAACTCATGCCAAAGAGAGAAGGATCATTAAGGATGTGCCACCAGCGTTCATCGGGTGGACCAAACAGATCACCATCTGGGTCCATGTCGTCAAAGGTGTTGCACGCATCTTCTATCCAGCCAGTGAACTTTTTGTCACTGTCACCGCCGTAGTGAGTGCGAAGGACAATCATGGTATCAAATAAAGGATTGTGAGGATCGTATTTCTCAGCTATGCGACGAAGCTTCTGCGAACGCCAGGGCACTAGCACTGTTTCGGTGAGCTCTTGTCTGTCTGCTGCAAGTGCTTCCCCCGAGCTAGAAGCGAAAGTTGAAATGTCATTTTCTTGTACAAAGGCTTTCACCAGCGCCTCTCTCTGTTCTGCGACTGGTAGATCTAAGGAAGAGTCCCATTTGTTCTACAAAGTGCAGGACTCTGTCAGCAAAGGTTTTCTTTTCACAGGTGACTGGGTCAAAAGAGTACTTACAAGAAGATAACGCTCGACAGGCAATGACCCCCAAGGAGGAGAAACTGGTTCTTCGACCGGGCTCATTGTTGATTGTTCTACTGATTTCGAAAAGAGAAGGACGAATAGAGAGATAAAAATGTGTGGAAGTAAGACTTTAGGTAGCTGATTCATTGGCCGAGAATTTGCTAGTGACTGTATATAATGGGCCACTGTGTCTAGCGGTTATTCTGTTACCTGATTATTTAATTCGAATATGTAGTAAAATGAATCCGAGGGTCTTTTCTCAACTTGAGTAGGCAGACAAGACAGCTGTTCAAAAGACAGATGATGGATGAGATACTGAGGGCGGGCACACATTATTGGCTTATTAGGCCTTGCCAACAATATCTTCCCAGAAGTCCACTGAAAACATCAAGATGAAACCAAAAATTAAAATTGAAGCATAGGAAGACAGCTCCATGATGGGTATTTTAAATAAAAATGAAAAAAGAAAGTTGATTGGCGCTGGAGCGATGCTCCCACCAGGGCTTGAACCTGAGACCTTCGCATTACCGAACACTCGGAATGAAGTATTAGTACGACGCTCTAACCAACTGAGCTATGGAAGCCGATCAACTTTTGTTATAGGGCAATTGGTAAAACTGATACATGATTCTATCCCGGACAGACCTGCATGACAATCTCACAAGATTCCTATGTTGGAGAGATCGCATTAACCTGGTGTTATGAGATATTTTTGAGCAATCGATGGGTTTTGCCATTTATCTGCCACAGCCTGGCAGTCAGCTATGGGTGGTAAACTCCACCCCTGCCCCCAAGATTCATCTCCCAACATGCCCCAGCCTACTTACTAGTCTAGTCACAATCACAGCTATGAAGAAAAGATGTAGTCAGAATAGGAGGTTCTTATCTATTTCTATGCCAATATATACTTCTATGTCTAAGAACCCTTTATGTATATCTTCGTGACGCACTCTAAAAAGAAACACCTTCTAAGAACGACAGACTCATCTACTCAGGACATCAAGCACCCAGATGCATCAACCAGGCTCTCACCTCATCCGCTAGCCTCTCTCCAACAGGATTCAGATCCTCTAAATCTTGCCACGAAATCTCAATCGTCAAATCCCCATCCTTGACCGAAACCATGTTGATCTGCATGGCTGGCCCCGCAACATCTGCACAAAGACTAAACCTAGCCTTCTCAACCGCCCAACCATCTTCTGACCCGTTACTAGGCTTGTTGTCCACCACACCAAGATTGGTCACTTCCCAAGACAATTCACGCGGCTTCTTGATTGCGGTCTTGTGATAGTCTTGCCAATCCGTCACAAGCTTCATCAAACCAACGACAGTGTTGGTTAGACCTTGGCTAACACGCTCCTCGATATCCTCACGGATCATCCCGGCCGCGCGCCAGATGTGTGGCTCAAGGCTAGTAATTGGTTGCGCAGGCCAATTGCTGACGCGTGCCTCAGCGCGAATGTCGCTGACAATCTCTCGACCGAAACTGTGGTATACGGAAGCCACGCAGTTCTGTACACTCGTCGTTGGGTCAAGATGAGCAAACTTTGCCCTGCGGTCTTCCTTCGTCACGAAGCGACGCTGATCCATTGATGTAGCGACATTGAAGGCGTTGGCTTTACCTTCTGAGAGGTCGACTGATAGACATGCCAGTACAATGCCATGAACAAGACCAGTGAGTGTTGTTTCGTTCTGCCGACAGAGACGGAGGAGAGTCTTTAGTGTGATGGCGTCGATATCGATGCATTTGTTGCGCGTGATGTAAGGTGCTGGCTGGATGGGTGCCCATCGCGCCTTTGCAGTCGAGGAAGTAAATGCAGACGGACCAAAGCTATGCCAGATCTCAGAGACTGCAAAACCCATGGTTACCTTGTGCTTGACCAGCTTCTCCTGCGGTTGAGGAAAGTTCTCCCTGGAAATCGCAGTCGTCATGACCCTCGAGCCTTGGATGAGAGGTGTGACCGGAGATGGCTGAGAAAGATTGTTGAGCAGTGTGCGAAGGAAGATCTTTGCACCCATGCCATCGATGTTCGCATGGTTCCATACAAACATGACATCCACAAAGTTATCTGCTTGCGTGCGCATCAAGAGCAGTCTCCATCCCGGTCTCGTCTCAAGGTGCTCAAACTTGGCATCAAGCTGATATTTGAGATTCGCCTCAAACTCCTCTTGGTAGGCCACTGCGTCGGGTCTCACCTCCCAGACGATATGATCAGACAAGTCTACCGTGTCAAGCTCAACCCAGACTGGCTTCTTTGAACCTTCGCCCACAAGACCGACTTGCAGGAGGGGAAACTGAACGACTGTCTGTGCCACAGCTTGATCGAATCTTGTGACGAGGTGTTCGTGATTTCGGAAGTTTGCTAATGGGAGCGGTAGTCTGTATCGGCATGTGGTGATGGTGCTGCAGTAGTGATCGAGGTTGTGCATGCCCGACTGGTACAACTCACTAAGTTATGTTAGCCGCGACGGAAAGCACGGAATGGCATGTTGACACTTACATGTATCCGAGTCGGCGGAGATAAGTTTTCGGCTTTGGAGACATGACTGTTATTGTTTTCGATGCCGAATGAGTTACTGTGTGAATAAAAAACCATTTACAAATTCGCGATCTCCAAAACTTTATACCATTCTTTCCAATACCTCAATTGCCACATTCTCATAGATAGCTGTGGTGTTGTTTCACCATTTTGCCTAGTGCTCCCTCAATTTAGCCCCCAAGGTCCGCGGGCACATTTCTCGGATTCGGTCGGCCACCCGAAGGAACTTTACTCATTGACCCATGCTTCTAGACTAGATACTAATCGGATAGCCGGCATATCGGGACACGACAAGTGGGAGGCGGTGCAAGGGGTATAGATATAAAGCCCGAAGTGGGCCTAGGTCGGCAGTTGAAGTCTCCTATCATCTTTTTCGAGCTGCGTCCAAGTGCCGCTTACAATAGCTTTGGTTTCTATTTTGATGACCTATACCTATTGTGAAACAGGGTTTATCAAGCTTAATGCGTCTCGTCTGTTAGTCCGAGCTTCCGGGACGAGAGAGGAGAGCGAATTACGACGCGCTGCGTTGCATCGCGAAAAGAGAGTTTACTAGCATTGTTGGGTCCATCAGTGAGGCGGATCATGTTTAATTTGTAGACATTTCCTGTAGAATTTTCAAATCAGATCTGTTGTTCTTGTTAAGTTCTCGATCAATTCTTTCTTCTCTTCTGTGACTGAGATTCAGTGCGCAATTTTTGTTACTCCAATCGGCCAGATCGTTGCGACTTTATCACCACATTACCCAGTCACGCTATCTCAACATGAGCGCGATCATGCTAGTCGAGATTGCCGAGATGATAGCCAACGTCTCTAGAGAGGAATATGTCGCCGACTTTCTCAAGCACCAAGTATCGAGTCTTAACTCGAGAGAGACATGTTGGCCACAATCAGGTGTTTCTGGCCTCTTGTACCTGTTGCGCGCGAATCTATCCGAGACGCAGTCATGGAACAACAGTTACATAGAACAGGGACCATACCACTTCAACAGCACCGGAAACACATACTCTGTGGACTTTGCCAAGAAAGAGTTTATAGTCAATGGTGTGGATCAGGATTCATACATCACTTTGTCTTATATTCATGGTAAGTTGAAAGTCCTGTGTCCCTAATAAAGCTAACTGTTCCGCAGCCTTGAGCATGATTATTGCCTTCTTCTTGGTTTACCCCGTCATCTTACTGATGGAGTCGAGCACGGTGCTTTGCGATCTTATCAATCGACCAGTAGCCAAGAAAACAGTTCAGAAGTGGGAGTCAGCCCTACGAATCGTCGTCTTTACACCTCTCGTCATCGCCGGGTTGGTGACAGGAATCATTGGGATGGGCTCATCGGATCATTTTAGGACAGAGCATGGGGTAAGCTCACCAGTACGCAGAAACGATAAGATTCTAACGAACAAGCAGGTTATCGGAGTTATTACAGTCGTCTTTGCAGGCTTCGTATCTATCCTGTTCTTCTTTGGTTTCTGCTTCGACAAGCGTATGCGTCGAACCACACGCGGCATGCGCTTGCTTCAGAATGTTCACTACTTCGACATGTTTGTCTGTCAAGTGATTCTTATGCTGTCTGGCTTCGTACTCACAGACGGTTTCGACGATCTCTCAGTTATGGGTTTGTGCTATATCCAGATTTCCACAGCATGGGCAGTCTCACTTGGCATGATCGCAGCTTTTGTGTGGAACAGTGCTATGGTTCTGATGACAGCCCAGTGGTTTCTTGTACGCAGGGCGAGACCGGAAGCTGTTTCTATGGGTGTTACAACTGGGAACAAGATGTGGAGATTTGTAAGGTTGTGGAAGAAGAGAGATGTAAGGGAAGAGCAGGAAATGGGGTCTTTGTCTGAGACTTGCGAGTCAAGAATGGATTGAGGCTTCAGCGAGATAGATGATATTACTTTGGTTATGTAGTGAATTATGGATTTTGCATCTTATTTTATGACACATCTTGAGACAAGTCGGGTTCCTGAAAGACCGTGAATGACTACCGATATTCAAGCCACGTTCGATTATTGGAACCGTATCGTATGATGCCAACATTAGGGAAACGACAGTCACAGAGTCAAGCCTTCGCATCCTCCACAGCCCATCCACATCATCGACGCATGGTTTCTAATCAGAGAACCAATAGATTGTAGAATATTCATCATTTACCCTACAAGGCCACGCATTGACTGCATATTCGGATGCCCGCGGGGTGCCGACATGGGTCCCGCGGGCTGGGATTGCCCAAGGCTTAGCGGTTGATCCTAGTCTAATCCCTGTCCGTAGTTTTAGCATACGTCCCCCTCAAACACGATGTCTTGAAATGATTTAGGGCGGACCCCGCGGGCGTTGATGTTCGGCAGTGATGACATGTCAATGCGAGTGGCCGGCGGTAGGAGTGTCCGTAGGCCCGGCAGAGGAATGAGTTGTTCTCGGGCAGTGTTGTCTCGACGGCCGAGAAATGGGTTACATGGCTTTAACCTTACAAGTTTGTTAGACAACTCCTCTTTGCTTATATCATGACCAAGTTCGTGCCTTGACTGTCATCATCATCAACACATTACATCCAACAAACCACCAAGACTATTACAACAACTACTATAACAACAAGAGCAGTCAACCGTTGCTCCAATAACCCAGTTCCAATATCACTTCTCAAGACAACACCCACAACACAACCCAACAAGATGGCGATCAAAGATGGCGGAAAGAAGCGTGGCCAAATTCCAGGTCCCAAAGGTAAGACACCAATTCGACACCCAAAGGACCACACCTCTAACCATTCTAGGTCTTCCTGTACTCGGTAACCTCTTCGATCTCGACCTCAATGACTCCCTCACATCCCTAATAAACATTGGTCAAAAATACGGTACGTCACTCCCCCACCCTGCTGTTACAATCCAAGCAAGCTGACCTCCCAGGACCCATCTTCTCTCTAGAACTCGGTGGTCACAAAGAGGTCATGGTAAACAGCCGCGATCTCCTCGACGAACTATGCGACGAAACAAGATTCCACAAACTCGTTACCGGCGGCGTTGATAAGCTACGACCTTTGGCCGGCGATGGTCTCTTCACAGCACAACATGACAACCATGACTGGGGTATTGCACATCGTATCCTAATGCCGCTCTTTGGACCTCTCAAGATTAGAGAAATGTTTGATGACATGCAAGATGTTTCCGAGCAACTTTGTCTCAAATGGTAAGTACGCTACAATACCTCAATTGATCGGCAACTGACTCTTCCAGGGCTCGCCTAGGACCCTCATCAACTATCGACGTAGCCAACGACTTCACCCGCGCCACATTAGATACCATTGCACTATGCACGATGGGTTACCGCTTCAACAGCTTCTATAGCAACGAAAAGATGCACCCGTTCGTCGACAGCATGGTCGCCGCCCTCATCGATGCCGACAAGCAATCCATGTTTCCCGACTTCATCGGCGCATGCAGAGTCAAGTCACTGGCCGCCTTCCGAAAGCACGCTGCTATTATGAAGGGCACATGCAACGAGCTCATCCAGGAACGACGCAAGAACCCTATCGAGGGAACTGATCTACTCACTGCCATGATGGAAGGTAAAGACCCCAAAACAGGAGAGGGTATGAGCGACGACTTGATCGTGCAGAACCTCATCACTTTCCTTATCGCCGGACACGAGACTACCTCAGGCCTCTTGTCGTTTGCCTTTTACTATCTTCTCGAGAATCCCCGTACTCTTGCGAAAGCGAGGGCAGAGGTCGACGAGGTGATTGGCGACCAGAGCTTGAATGTCGATCATCTAACAAAGATGCCATACGTCAACATGATCCTCAGAGAAACTCTCCGCTTGATGCCCACAGCCCCGGGATTCTTTGTTACACCTTACAAAGACGAGATCATTGGCGGCCAATACTCTGTACCTGCTAATGAATCATTGTTCTGCTTCCTTCATCTCATCCACCGTGATCCCACAGTCTGGGGTGCTGATGCCGAGGAGTTCAGACCTGAGCGCATGGCAGATGAGTTCTTCGAAGCTCTACCCAAGAATGCTTGGAAGCCTTTCGGTAACGGTATGAGAGGTTGTATCGGTCGTGAGTTTGCCTGGCAAGAAGCCAAGCTGGTAAGTCTAACTCTTCAGCCTCTAACATGCACACTGCTAACTCAAATCTACAGATAACCGTTATGATCCTGCAAACCTTTGATCTCTCCAAAGCCGATCCCAGCTACAAGCTCAAGATCAAGCAGTCTCTGACAATCAAGCCCGACGGTTTCAACATGCACGCCAAACTCCGCAACGACCGAAAGGTTTCCGGCTTGTTCAAGGCTCCCAGCCTTTCAAGCCAACAGCCCAGCTTGTCCAGCCGTCAAAGCATCAACCCCATCAACGCCAAGGACTTGAAGCCCATCTCCATCTTCTACGGTTCCAACACTGGAACCTGCGAAGCGCTGGCACAGAAGCTATCAGCTGATTGCGTCGCCTCTGGATTCATGCCTTCCAAGCCTTTGCCTCTGGACATGGCTACGAAGAACCTTTCCAAGGATGGCCCTAACATCCTACTCGCTGCTTCGTACGATGGCAGACCTTCTGATAATGCAGAAGAGTTTACCAAATGGGCCGAGTCACTCAAGCCTGGAGAGTTGGAGGGTGTACAATTTGCAGTTTTTGGATGTGGTAAGTACACCATTCGTGCACAGCATTTAAGATATGGCTGACTAATTCGGTTCCAGGTCACAAGGATTGGGTTTCAACTTACTTCAAGATCCCCAAGGTCCTGGACAAGTGTTTGGCAGACGCAGGCGCAGAGCGACTCGTCGAGATCGGTCTCACAGACGCGAGCACTGGCCGTTTGTACTCTGACTTTGACGACTGGGAGAACCAGAAGCTCTTCGCCGAGCTGTCAAAGCGTCAAGGTGTCACGCCAATTGATGACTCTCATCTCGAATTGAACGTCACCGTCATCCAGCCTCAAAACAATGATATGGGCGGTAACTTCAAGCGCGCAGAGGTTGTCGAGAACACACTCCTCACATATCCTGGGGTCTCCAGAAAGCACAGTCTGTTGCTGAAGCTGCCCAAGGATATGGAGTATACACCTGGTGATCACGTTCTTGTTCTTCCCAAGAACCCACATCAGTTGGTAAAGCAGGCCATGTCGTGCTTTGGAGTGGATAGCGACACTGCGTTGACGATATCCTCCAAGAGGCCCACATTCTTGCCCACTGATACCCCGATCCTCATCTCTAGTCTTCTCAGTTCCCTTGTTGAGTTGTCTCAGACTGTTAGTCGGACAAGTCTCAAGCGACTGGCTGACTTTGCTGATGACGATGACACAAAGACATGTGTTGAGCGCCTGGCTGGTGATGACTACACAGTTGGAGTCGAGGAGCAGCGTATGTCACTTCTTGACATCCTACGCAAGTACCCGGGCGTCAACATGCCTCTGTCCACGTTCCTCTCCATGCTACCTCAAATGCGTCCCCGAACGTATTCCTTCGCTTCGGCGCCAGAGTGGAAGCAAGGACACGGCATGCTTCTGTTCTCCGTTGTGGAAGCCGAAGAGGGATCAGTTTCCAGACCAGGTGGTCTTGCGACAAACTACATGGCTCAATTGAGACGTGGTGATTCTATCCTTGTGGAACCACGCCCTTGCAGGCCCGAGCTGCGCACAACCATGATGCTTCCTGAACCAAAGGTGCCAATCATCATGATCGCTGTTGGCGCTGGGCTGGCGCCATTCCTTGGTTACTTGCAGAAGCGCTTCTTGCAAGCACAGAACCAGCGCACTGAACTTCCGCCTTGTACTCTGCTCTTTGGTTGCAGAGGTGCAAAGATGGATGATATCTGTCGCGATCAACTCGACGAGTACTCTCGCGCGGGAGTTGTCTCGGTTCACCGGGCATACAGTCGAGACCCAGACTCTGAGTGCAAGTATGTGCAAGGCTTGGTTACGAAGCACGGTGATACTCTAGCCAAGCAGTGGGCTCAAGGTGCTATTGTCATGGTGTGCAGTGGGAAGAAGGTGTCTGATGGCGTGATGGATGTTTTGAGTCCGATTCTGTTTGCCGAGGAGAGGCGGTCGGGAGTGACACGTTCAGAAAGCGTCGATGTCTGGAGACAGAACGTTCCCAAGGAGCGCATGATTCTGGAGGTATTTGGGTAAATCGGCCTCAGGGTATGTACTTATTTTTGTACCCTAAGGCTCAGGGATTCTTAGCAATCATACTTGTCTTGCATTGGAGTTTGGAGGAGGGAAGGTTCCTTTTGTTGCAGCATATAGATTAGGATAGACTGTTTTCTAAGGTGTTTTTTATTTCCAGTAATGAAATTGCAGAATTCAGAGAGATTCGTCTTATTATTCTTGTGGTTTGACTTCTAAGCAAATATCTTTAAACTAGTCCTAACAGCAACATTGCATCAACTGCCCAGGTCCCCGCTCACAAAGACAACCAAGACGGCGGCATATCTATCCTTATTAGTTAGACACTTGTAAGTCATAATATTCACGTACGCTGCTGTGGCTCCGAACACTTCGGCTCTTTTAGCATTGGTCAACAGACCAACACTTGCTGAAAACAACACCGTGAAAAGAGCAATGAGACCGAGCTTCAAGTTGTCCGAGTTAATATTGTAAAGAATGACAATAGCTCCGATTAGAAGCATCGCGGCAAGGATGGTGCTAATGTATGAGATGAAGGTCGAGATCTTTTTGCCCGATGCGTAAGCTATTGATGAGCCATTTGCGGTGCCACCACTCTCCTTCGTATGTTGTCAGCGATGTCAAATTGCGAGAGAGGCAGTTCTTACTTCAAATAGGTAACTGAAATTGTCTTGTACAAACATTGTTAACCTGTCTGGTGGCTCTCGACTGTGCAATACTAAGAGATCGTCTGAGTCGTCGTATAAGCTTGAACTATGACCACCGAGCATTGGGAAGGCCCCTGGCTCTCCTGGACGCCCATGGAAAAAGTTGGTCCGAAAGGCTTTGAGTGTCTTTCTATCCGGTGGAGGTATCGTTGCCAGGGTACTCTCAAACATGAGCGCTTCCCCTAGCAAATGGTTAGCCCAATCTACACAAAGCATGGACCCATACTGTATTCTTTAACCGTTTTTTGTATATCTTGGAGAAGCTTTCTTCTTTCTGAATCTTCGTCGTTTCTGTCCTTAAAGTATTTCCAGTTCCTCAAGCTCTGCAATGACTCTCTGCTCTCCCTATCTTTATCGTCGAAATCATCGAGCCTTGCCTCTAATTCTGCAAGCTCGCTTTGTAGATTGAGAAGATTTCTGGCAGCTAGTCTATTGAACCGCTTAAATATTGCTGTTGTACCGTCTCTGTCGCTGGCGATGAAGTTTGCCAGGGAAGGGAATCCGTCGACGTAATGCGTTTTCTGGGCGTTGTTCATGTTCAGCCATTGATTCTAATTGTAAATATCAGTTTGACCACCCCAAAGTGGACTATATCATAAATGAAGCCTGTGACCTACTAGATGTCGAGATGACAGTATGAGGGTGAGAAATCAGGCTGCACGGATAGAGATGACTTACGTGCAGCCTCACGTGCCAGCTCATGCAGGCCCGGAAAGACTCGCAGAAAGCCTTGTAGAATGCCTCACATATGCAATCTCTTGATTGGTTCCGACGACCAAGGTCACGGGCCAGCACGTAGCGTTAGATATTCACGATTCCTCCCAATCCTCCTATCTCGTCCTTGCTCGTTTCCACGAGCATTTAGCAAAGCGCGCTCTAGTATCGGATTGAAGATACATTCCACAAATTCGATGCTCCCTAACTACTACGATCCGGGCGATAGCGTCTTGCCAAAAGGTTCGCCTCTACTCCAGCCAGTGCAGGTTCGGATTAAACCTGAAACGCCTGATGGTTCGGCTGACGAGTTAGACCCCGAAGACTTGGTCCTGGTCAGTAGATATTGCTACCAAATACACACTTTGACCGTATATAATTTATTTAGTTTACTGACAGTAGTTGAACAGGATAAACCATGGAATCCAGCTCTCCGAGACCGAAAGAGATCAAGTGGGAAGCTTTCCGATCGTCCGCGCAAAAGGATTAAAAATGAGGCTCGGATGGATTGGACACTAGTTCATCACATGAGCGGCAATGACCCGGATATTGCACGTGCGGAAGCCATAGAGCCTCTGCCAGGAAATGACCCTAGTTGGAGACCTCCTTCGGACTTGCGACGTCCCAAGAAACGGCGGGTCCTTCCACTTGTTTTGCGAGGCCCATTAGGTACAATTGCGATGCTTGAGGCATGTGCTGATACCGGGTCTGACGAGAACATCATATCTTTGGAGGTAGCGAGACAGATGAAGCTTCCCATACGACCCGAGGGAGCCAGGCCATTTGCACTCGCCAACGGAAAGGTTGTTGAGGCAGTAGGGTCGGTGAATTTGGACTGCGGATTCGCGGTCGGGACACCCTTACCTTCTGCTACTGTCGCATGTCTTTTCTACGTCTTCAACACTTTGGCCGTTCCATTGATCATGGGGATGGGCTTTCTGATAAGGACCAAGACATTGAGCAAACATACAGATCGACTGGTTGAGCAGGTCATTTCCGAGGTGCAAGCTCTCAAGATTAACAGTGTCGGAAACTCCAAATGTAAAGCCCCCTGCCGTCTCAATGATCTTACTGGATACGCTGTCGTTGACACTGGTTCGGACTTAAACTTTGTGCATCCACGGGTTGTTAAAGAGGGAAAGTTCTTGGTTGAGCCCGCTTCAGTTTATCTCGAGTTCGCTGACTGCAGTATCGGAATGACCTCCGGTGTCATTAATACTACTTTCTCCATCGGTTGCGAAGATCAGCCAAATCTTTATCGATCTCTGGTCGACCAACAGTTCCATATCCTAGACGATCTCAACACTGATATTCTGGTCGGCCAGGACACTACTGAGAACTTACAAGTGATGACTTCGATCCGTACACTCTCAATAATATCAGCAGACTCGGTAGTCAACATAATTCGATTAAAGGGGAATCTTGAACAGCGCATCAGAGGCATCAGAAGGAACTTCCGGCATGTTTTTTCCACGTCCAGTCAACAAAACAGTGAGTCAAACATTGACCGATTGTCGCTTCAGATCATTGACTTGGAATTGCCATAGATGAAGACAACGGACAAGTGGATTCTACTGAGCTACAAGCTCAGCGGGAAAATTCACAGAAGGAAAAGGAACTTGAAAACAAGTTGTTATCAAACATCTTCCTGAAGAAGTCCAATCAGGAATCAGATAGATCTTCTGACCCACGCCATGCATACGCACCTTCGACAGCAGCTAGTTATGACTCTACAGCAACTTCCATTATCGATAGGATGTCACATACCGGGTCGACGTATGGTTCATACTCCTGTACTGTCCCAGGGTGTAACGCTACGCCTTTTCAAAATCAGTACCTTTTCAATACCCACATGGAAATACATGCTGCGAGACCGTACTTTTGTACCATCAAAGATTGTCCAAGAAGTGAAGGAGGAACAGGCTATAAAGAAATGAATGAAATGATTCAACACAAGTTGACGCACCACTCGCCTGGATACCTATGCCCCTTTTGCCCGAATCGCGGGCACAGATATCGGAGACCGGAAAACCTACACCTGTAAGAACCCCAGGCAAGGCATATCAGTATTGTTCTTATCACTCACTGATCGAAATTGCAGACATGTTCGTGTTCATCATGCTGATAAGAGGCGGGATGATCCCTTGCTTCAGGATGCTTTAGCTTCAGGAACCCCCCAAGACCAAATAGAGGTCGTCGAATAGAGACCCCCACTGACACGCCTGGAAACTCCGTAGAGAGTTGAATCCCGTTTATATTTAGTTTTTATAAAGTGGACGCGCTGTTTATTGGCAGTGAACAATAGTAGACGCTAGAGGAGTCGCATAGTATCACCAAGTCTGTGCGGCTATGATTCAAAATTAAATACTAACATTTCAGAATTTACTCTTTAAGACTGTCCAGTAACCATAGCTCATGTAGATAAACGACTTTATAATTAATAAGATAGAATTACTTTACCCTGTTTTCGGTCCATATATATCAAAGGCGATAGCGGCTAGATCGCACCACTATTACCAGTATTAGACCTTTCTATCAATATCCTCGTGCTCAAGGGTAGTGGGCATCTCACTGCCGAAGACATGTGACTTCGCAGTGCCATCCCTGGTAACATCCGCAGCATCTCCGTCAAAGATAACAGCAATCTCCTCCAACGCTTTGCCTTTGGTCTCAAGGAACCAGCCATATGCGATGAAACTTTCAACGACTAACACCGCAACATAGACAATGTAGTATCTCCATCCAATGTTTTCCAGGCCCACTGGGTTGACGTATTGGTTGACAAAGACGGCACATTTTGTTGCCAGTACGTAAACACCCATTCCCTTGGCACGGATCGAGTATGGAAGAATCTCGACCGAGTACGCAACAGGAAGAGGAGAAAAGGCCATGCAGTAGAAGATTTCGTAGACGAAAATGAGGGCCATCACAGCAACACCCGCAGACTTGGCTTCTGTTTCCGCAAAACGCGCCGAGGCAATGGTCCATCCTGTGAAGACCAAGAGCATACCGATTGTGGAAATTCGGAAGAGCGGGCGGCGTCCGACACGATCGACGAACATGGCGCTGGTCAAGGCGAGGCCCCAGTTCCATATGTTGATGAGGCCGTTGACGAGAGCCTGGGTTTTCTTATCCGTAATTCCGACAGTATCCATGACTCTGGAGAGATCTAGATAGTCATACTGTCAATCGTGTTCCCTTCAATTGGTGGCAGAGATATAGACTCACAGTAAGAGATGAGTCCGTTGCCAGACCATTGAGACATCAGACCCATACAGACGACAAGGAACATTCGATAGCGGTTACCCTTGGTGCTGACCATGGATTTCCAAGTCGTGTTACCAGAAACTGCGTGATTTTAGCAACACTATCGCCAATTGTTCGTTGCTCTACTCACGCTTTTCTTGTTCGATAGCTGCCCGGATCTCTTCGTACTCCAACTCTACCAGTTCTGTTCTTACACCCTCTCCATGGTATTGTGTAAGGGCCTCGAGAGCTTCGTCGCCGCGGTCGTTCGAGATGAGCCATCGAGGCGACTCAGGAAGGAACCAGATAGTCGACAGTTGGATGATGCTGGGCGCCATCTGAAGAAGGGAGGGTATTCTCCATGACCACGTGCTGGGGATGACTCGAGTTCCGTAGGTAATCCAAGCGGCGGCGATCGCACCGAGAAACCAACTAAACCTAGTTAGCTAGGCATTAAACAAAAACAACATCGTGGCTCTTACCAGGTATTGCAGATGGCAGTGATTGTGACTCTATCCCTTGGGTGGGAGAGCTCACTGACCATACTCGGAGACGCAGTCGTAGCGAACGAGAGCCCGAAGCCCAAGATGAATCGACTAATGACGAACATGGCAAAGTTGACACTCTCGCACTGGATGATAGCACCCGCAATCATGATGATGCTCCCAACAGTGATTCCCCATCGTCTACCGAACTTATCGGCAACCCAGGGGGCAATAGGAGTGGAGCAAATACTTCCAAGAGCCATAATAGCGCTCATGAGTCCAAGCTGGGAGCCTCGCGGATTGTCGAAGAAATCGTCCCAGTACGATACAGTCTGCAAGGAGTTCATCATACTTCCATCGTATCCAGATGTTGCATAGGATACAACACAAGCTGGGAAGAGTAGGAAATAGAGCTGTCGTCGAGCTGCTGACTTGTACCAGCTCGGAGACTCCTTGGAGAGTTGGGAGATTCGCGATGGTTGAAAGGCTGAATCTGTGTTTCCCTGCTGGCGAGCTTGCTTTGATAGCAAGTCTTGCCTGGGCGCCGGCAGACGGTTTCGAAGGAAGTTCATAGTACTAAAGATGGACTAGAAGTGATGATGTTGAGATAGACAGGGAATAGGTGAAATCAGTAAAGATGTACAATCACCTTATATATGTATTAGATATAGTGAAAACCGGGAATGGAGGTCTTGTTCTTCTTACCTGTACGTCGGGACAGGCTAAAATGAACCCGGTTAGCATAGGCGAACTTGTAGGCCACCCACCCCATGATTTCGATAGCGTTACAACTCTATGCGGGGTTTAACATAGTTTCTGGGGAACTCCGCATAGAGATCATGGAGAAGCATACATTTGTCGGGTCATGTAACGGTAAGTATCCGGGGCGATTCGTGAAGACTCTGCGAGGTCGGATAGTGAACAAGACTCGTGCTCTCTATTCTGCGGAGACGACACCGTTAGATTGACCAATCATATACCCTCGGGGGAGCTAAAATCTATCCCCTCCTGGTATGTAACGCAAGGTCGACTTTCGACCGGGTTAGGGGCAGCTAAAAGCTTGCCCCGAAGACTCGTGACTGGTCACGACTTGTCAGAGAGGTAGGGGCAGCTAAATCACTCCCCCGAACCTATCATATCATGACCACTTTTTCCCTCTATCCTCGGATATACGCATCCACAGCTTGCTCATGCGGTGACATTATTGGCATGATGATAAAATATCAGGTGTGGAACTGTTCCCGATGTAGGTCGTGTCATGGGTATTTAGAAGACGGCGACCATCATGCCCAGTCTCTCGTTTTTCGCATCACCCTCGTGTTCTAACCCCAAAACTGGAAACAAAGATATTCCGACGCCATGAGTTCTGGAATTCTCAAGACTGACAATGAGCGCATTGTCGACGCGAATGGCGACGCCGTTCTGCTTCGAGGCGTAAGTCATCATGGCCTTACTCAACCTATCCTCTGTAACGACACGTCTAACCTCGGATTCACAGACTGCCCTAGGTGGATGGATGCTCATGGAGAACTTCATGAATGGTTTCCCCGGACGCGAACACCAAATCCGAGCCGCCCTTCTCAAGGTTCTTGGTCAAGAAAAGCACGACTTCTTTTTCGACAAGTTCCTCGAATACTTTTTTACCGACAAAGATGCCGAGTTCCTTGCTTCCCTCAAGTTCAACTGCCTGCGCCTATGTCTCAACTACAGACATTTCGAAGACGACATGAACCCTTTTGTCATCAAGGAAGAGGGTTTCAAGCACGTTGACAGAGTCATCAATCTCGTAAGTTTCCCTTCAGCAATCCTTGTTCAATGTCAATTACTAATTATGTGCTACCAGTGCGCCAAATACGGTATCTACACTATCCTCGATCTCCACGCGCTTCCTGGTGGCCAAAACCAGGATTGGCACTCCGATAACCCTACAGGATACGCTGCTTTCTGGGACCACAAGCACTTCCAAGACCGAGCTATCAACCTTTGGGAACACATTGCACGGCGGTATAAAGGCAATCCCTGGGTCGCTGGATATAACCCTATGAATGAGCCTGCCGACTCTGAATGGACGCGTCTGCTAGTGTTCTACGATCGCATCGTGCCCGCGATCAGGGCCATTGATCCGGACCACATTCTCTTCTTGGAGGGCAACACGTAAGACTCTTGAACCGAAACGCCATTCTACGCACTACAGGCTAACAAATTCTTTAATACAGCTTCAGCATGGACTTTACAGGATTCGACAAAGTCTGGGAGAACTCCGTATACGCGATCCACGATTACTGCGGCTTCGGGTTCCCCAACCGCATCGGCCGATTTCAGGGTACACAGGAGCAGGAAAGCTACATTCGGAGGATGTACGACAGAAAGGTCGAGTTTATGAAGAAACACAACGTTCCTATCTGGAATGGTAAGGCCTCCTGCTATCAACTGCCAGTATTCACTAACCATGTTTAGGTGAATTCGGGCCGATCTACGAACGAAAAGAATACAACCCGGATTGGGAGGTACAGAACGAAGAGCGATATAATATGCTTGACCGCCAGATGGCTATCTATACTTCAGAAAGCATTGGTAAGCCTCCCAGACTTGTTTTCCAAGGACACAGGCTTATATCTTCTTAGCTTGGTCGATTTGGTCATATAAAGACGTCAACGTCATGGGCATGACCTATGTCTCTCCAGACTCCCCATGGCTGAAGCTACTTGGTCCAATGATCAAGAAGAAGCGCGATCTTGCCGTCGACTCCTGGGCTTATGACGACGCACACCTTCAGGATGGTCTCTTCGGACCATTGCACAAGTGGTTCGAAGACAACGTCCCAGCACAATACTCCAAGAAGTATCCTTGGCAATGGCGCATGCACATGCATGTATTCCGCGGCATTCGTGGAATCACCCTTGCCGAGTACATGATTCCTGAGTGGGCGGATTACTTCAAGGACAAGTCGTTTGAAGAGCTGGACGAGTTGGCGGCCAGCTGGAAATACGAGAACTGCATACAGAGAGGCAGATTAAACGAGATACTGGAACTCTATGCGCCCATGAAAGCTGGCGATGAACGCTTGGAAGGCAAGGTCATTGAGTCGGAGCAGACCTCAAGCGACGGTGCGATCTCTAAAGAGCAGTCTGTTTCGGGAGTTGGCATTTTTGAGCTATCGCCTGAAGAAAAGGCAAAGGCTGAGCTTAAGAAACAACAACAACAACAACAACAAGCTCAACCTGTACCGGTTGCAGCATAGATTATCCCAATATTTAGTACAAAATACAATTTAGAACAAAGAGTCATATCAATTATTGTCCTTCATGTACACCAACCCGAGAAGCGATCAATGAAGGTGGGCAAACCCATGATTACAAATGAGCCAATGGTCTCTTTGCTAAGTCATTCAATCATTCGATACGCCTGATGTTGTTTCCGACAGGACGGAACCCTGGTCTTTCAACAACGTCAGTCACAATTTACCATTACTATCCAGCTAGTTCAAGGTTTACTGTTTCCTAATTATGATCTAAATTACATAACTCTAATCATGTACCATGTCTTGCTATCCTGGCTCGCCGGGCTATTTCGAGATTTTCCAACACCTGTATGTGCCACTCGAACTCTGTCACGCTTTGGCTAAATCGTAGGAGGTTTCTCTTCCCGGTCGCAATAACTTCCTCCACATCTGTAGGTAATAGCTCACGTAGAACCGGGATTATTGTCGATATCATTAAGATGATGGTCATGGTGAACGTACTGGGAAAAGAGATAATTGTCAGCAATCATCGAAGCGGAGTTGCGTTCTGGACTTACACCATGCCGGTTGGGAACAAACAGGTCAAGGCATTGACAATCTCCACATCAAATACTTTTATGAAGCCCATGCATCCATCTAAACAAGACTTGGACTTCTTGAGGACGGCGTCTTTGGAAGGGTGTGTCACGAAATTGTCGATGTTTAGAACGATAAACTCGATAAATGGCCGGTGGATGATGTACTGTCCTGCGTAGTATCTTCCCTTGAGACGCAAGATATTCCACGAATTATTTCCAGTGGGTAGATCTCGGATACGCGCAGTCGGGGACTGGAGACTTGCAGGAGACTCCGTATCAGTTCCTGCCATAGAGATATCTTGTGAGGAATTGGTTAAGAGAAACTCGGGCAGATTTCGATAAATGGCCGAATGGTGTGACCAGAGATCTTCCGAGATCCTGAGAAGCCAACATGCGTAATTTGATTGTCGTGTCCTAAACTGTTCCTTGTCGTCATAGACCACGCTGTTGACTGTGTTTAAGAATCGCCGGATAGCAGAATTTGTCGTAATCTGGAAAGCAACCAGTTCTTCCTGACTTTTAGTTGAAGCCATCTCAGACGACTCTGGTGCCGAGGGGGAGACCGCGTGGTTCTCTGTTGTGAAAGCCGGGTATGGGATTTTATTCTCAGACCTTGCTATACCAGAGGGAGATATGACTGATATTTCGGATATGAAGTCACACTCATAGATAAAAGATATCCAATACAATCGTCGAAATGAGTCCGGGATGGGTTCGTTCTTTGCGTACGATCGAGCCATACTCTCACACTTGACAGCAGTGGCATGTGCCCAGTGAAAGGATTCGGCTACTTGACCCCAGGCGCCCATGAATATGCTAGAGGAGGTTTAGATATCGTTCCTTAAGTGCGACAGCGACTTACCTTGCTAGCATGCTGCTTTGTGCAGCGGCGATTGACATGTCAGTCGAGATGTATCCTAACACAAGCCTTGCTTTGTCCCACAAATGATACATGAGTCTTGTTTGTGACTGGACAGTATCGTCTGGATCTAATGAAGATCGATGTTTTTTACCTTTCCCATCCAGGTGGATATCAGATTGACCACTAGAGCTCAGCAATGCGAGGCAAAGAACGACAAGAAGTAGTCCGTATTGAGGCATCTCGACGATACTAATATTTTCGTCACCATAAGCCTCTCTTCCTGCTACAGCATCGAATATCTCCATCATGTCGCTTTTCAGTAAAAGCGGAAAGAAAATACTGACGTCAGTAAAGTAAAGGTGGATCAATCCACGAAGCCGCAATACTGCATCATCCAGCGAATTGTGGAATGATTCTGTGTCGTTATCAAAAAGTTTCCATGAAGTAGGAGGATGAGATGTTGTTGAAGGATGAGAGTGATTGGGTAGATGATGGAAAAAGACATCGGTTGCATCACTGTGGTCTTGGATGTCATGTCCGTCTTCTCTCGTCTCCGATAGAAGCTCTTGCACAAGACGCCAAGAGAAGACATGGTTCGCGTTTGCTGTATGTGACAGAGGTATCTGAACTTCGAATACAGGTTCTTGTTCGGTGGTATTTGATCCAGGCAAGATATCTGGCTGTCGTTGGACTTGCTCGACCAAGGCTGGCTCTTCTATGCCCAAATCCCGAGCTTCCAGAGGGTTATTTTGGGTGGGGGAAGAAGAATTGGAAAGGATACGATCTTCAAGAAGCTGCATCCGCTCTAGGAGAACTTGGGTATTATAATCGATTTTTGGCTGTCGTGCATCGCGATACACACAATCGACGTTCTGCGTGGTGCAAAGCCCGCATTTAGGCTGGGCAGCATCGCAACGCGTCTTGCGCATACGGCAGTTGACGCATGCTTGTATAACCCGCCGGCGGTATGAAAATGAGCTGTATGCCATATTTGTTCAGACAGTGAAGGGTTGAGGATGCAAAGTACCATGGTCTATGAGTCTGAACCCTGGGTGGCGTTACATTTGATTAGTTCGGGTGGTGAAGCGTGGCAAAGTCCGAATCAAGTCTAGCAGGTTGTGTCAATACCTGAGATTATATGGATGGATTAGACACTCAGACAATGATTCCCAGAGACTTATCTACGTCATATTGCTTTCTGGCATGGGCACAATGAATTGTTCTATATAGCCCATTTTCCTATTCTAGTTCGTAACTCCACCACTGACCGAGATGTACTGTCCTGTAATCCATCTTGCTTTCTCAGAGACCAGCAAAAGCACAGCATCAGCAATATCCTCCGGTGTACCAGCCCTGTCAGCAGCTCTAGTGATATCGATAGAAGGCTTCTGAAATTCCTCATACGGATTCGAGTCGGTGGCGACAGGCCCTGGAGCCACAGAGTTGACAGTAATATTCTTGCTTCGTCCCCACTAACAGTACACTCATCATTAGGTTTGTCATTCATTGGTATTTTTTTACAAACTTACTTCTTTAGCCCAAGACCATGTAAGACTGTCAATAGCTGCTTTTGAAGCACCGTAGATGGGGACACTATCATCCCCCATCTTGGATGCTATGGAGCTGATGTTGACAATTCGACCACCTGGTGGCATCACTGGAACAACGGCTTGGGCGACAAAGATTGGTCCTTTCACGTTCACGTCGAACGCTTGAGTTATATCGTTTGGATTGGCCGTCAGAGTCTCACCAAATACGCCCACGCCTGCGTTGTTGACTATCAATACCACGTCAGTGTAATCATTTCGTGAAGTGCAGTTGTCACTAACCTAAGATATCGACATGATCAACATTGAAGCCTTTCAGAGTCTCGTCGATCAAGTATTGAGCTCCTTGCGGGGTTTCGATCGATCCTTGAACAACGATGGCTTTACCTCCGTCTGCTTTGATCTTGTCTGCCACGGCATGAGCTCGCTGTGTCGTAGAGTCATGGACGTAGTGAATAGTAACGGCTGCTCCGTTCTTGGCCAAGACGATAGCGATACCAGCACCAATGCCATTTTCTCTACCGGACCCAGTTACTATGGCGATTTTGCCTTGAAGAGAGAGTGTGTCGATAGCCATGATGTCTGCTTGGTAGTATAGATCGTTGAATGGTATTGAATCAACTACTCATTGTCGAGGAACTGTGAACTTATATTCACATATCTAGTTTCATGAAAGTCTGTTCTAATAAAGATTACATGACGAAAAGCTAACACCTACTTCCTAATAAGGCAACAGGTGTCCCCAGTGTGTTTGTAAAGCCCATATCCACTGGGTAAGACCTTGAAGCAACAAGATTGGGCATTTCGACTGGAGAAAGATTATCTCGACGCTATACTTGAATAGGAAATAGGTATCCCTGCTTCTATATGGCCTATGACACACTGAACTACCCTGAACAGCCTACCCTACCACCAGGTCAGCATCACTCAGCCAAGAGTGATATCAACTATACTGACTCCCGCGAGTTTTTCCCACTCTTCCTTTAGCACGACACCGGAAGCCTTTCTATAAGCCACTCCGTCTTTCCTTTCGATCTAGAGTACATGGTAGCAGTCCTGCTTATCCTCTTTTGCTCTACATGACCAGTGTCTTAGGCAGTTTAGCACATAGAAGTTGTTTGCAACTAGAATCATTGTTCTTGCGTTCCGATACACCTTGGGAACATCGAGGTGTAATCAGGGCTTATCTTGGCAGCCAGATTGCGGAACAACACATAAATCCTATCATGCGCAACCGTACACAGTAGTCCAAGTTTAGGTTAAGAATTGGCAGAAAACCTACTACAGTGTGGAATACAGTACAGACTCATCAGAGAAGGATGCTACGAAGCGAGCTGTGCTATTAGTGGTCGGCAACTCAATAGTCCACACTATGCATATGCACACTGCACGAGACATGCATTTATCATACGTTATCTAGAAGAGTCTAGCAATGCAGGACACCCGACTTATCATGGCCTAGAGTCTAGACTTCTTGGCCCTCATGCAATTAAGAGCCATTCTCTAAATAGCCTAGCCTGCAGAAGTGGGCTGGCTTGTCTAATTCCGCTTCTGTTACCTCTCGATGCCTCCCGGCTGCCCTAAAGAATACAGAGTCAACATACACTACAACATTTTCATAGTACAAGTCTACATTTCATCATTAGGGACAAATCGCTGCCCGGTTTTGATGCCTTTATATATAATAGGTCGATTCTTAAGCAACATCATTATCGGCATCTCCTCCCATGATTCTTGGCGCGTATTCTCACCCTTACAATCTACCTGATAATTCTACCTCTCAGCAAAGCCGACGACATCAAACATGGTCTTAGTCTTGGTTAAACTCCATATGGTTTTCGCCGGCCGCGGCGACAGCTTCATTTTAGAAGTAAGAGACGGGCAGGGTGACCGACACCTGGTCCTTATCGACGGAGGTCCCGCTGGGCATCGGCATGGTCAAACTGGCGCCCCATACACGCGATACTTTATGGCAGCAATTCGGAGGATCTGGGATGATGTTGAAGTCGTGGGAAATAACCATAACAACATCGTGAAGATCGCCCATGTCATCAATTCCCACCCAGATGACGACCATTACAAAGGTTTACTTGAGACAGTGTCTATCAACTTTGCGAGAGCCGACTTTCATTTCGCCGGCAGCTTTTTTACCCCATACTGGCCCGATGACGATTCCTACGGCGAAATTCAGCGCCTATTGACGACTCCAAGGCAAGGGTTCTTTGCTACGGCGGCTACTCAAAACTCTTTTGAAGACACGGACTACATTCGCATTCATTTTCCTGAACAGGGGCATATTGCGGGCATTGTCGAGTTTGTGAACCCTGGAAGCAACAGGAACCCAACAAATGAGGGCCATGCTCCAGCCCTCGATCCAAACAACGCCCTTCGCCAACTCCTTCACCCTGAACGTGTGCGTGACAAGAACGACAGCAGTATCCTCATGTCCATTGAGCAGGATCCGCAGATAGAAAAAAAGGCTATATTCTTCACTGGAGACGGAGAGGCTCTCCGTATTCACAACTACGTAACCGAATTCAACCAGGAACAGCCTCGACTGGGCAATACGTACAGCGTATACAAGATTCCGCACCACGGGTCGCAGGAGCACCAAGATTCCGCATGGGATGTTGTCAACATTGGAATTCCACCACAAGTCTATAATGAATATGTTCTATATTATCTTGCCTTTAGTGGCCCTGGTTCATCCCTTCCATTGTGGCACAAACGCATCACACATCCGACAAAGACGGTTGCCAATATGAAAAAATATCTTGGTGATAAGATATTTCACACTCCCGAAGCATCAACTTACTGGAAGAACCTCTTCCAGGTGCGGCATCGCACTTATGTGCAGCAAATCGTGGACTCAGACGATAAAGCTCCCACTCTGACCTTTGTTGCTGATGGGAACATGACGGAATTGATCAACCAATATATGACCGATATGACTTCAGTATGGGACCAGGTTTATGGCACTCTTACTCCAACTCAAAAAATGGTTGATTACGACATCAGTGGTTTAGAAAGCTTAGTTTGGAGAGGCGGCCAATTTGTCAAAGAGACGAACTCTTGGTATGTCAATTACTTCAACAACACGACCGGAGACATGTTCAGCTGGGTCAATCGCTATGCAAAGATTTGCAGGTTCTTCTCATCATTCACAGCGGATTCCTATCTTGTCAGTGGCTCATCAACAGTCCACGGCCACCCCACCGTGGCTGTCATCACCGGATTAGCACTCGCCATGCGCCAGCAACAACGGCAAGCAAACCTTTACATGACAGATGCAGGCATGGTATATGGGGAGGAAATATGGAAAGGTGCCAAGGGAAACAACTGGCCTAACGTTTCTGCTGCCGCTGAAATGTTGGGCTTTACACCCGACGAACTGTTTCACGGGGGAAATCTGAGCCTGAGATACCTCAGTAACGATTACTATCTCACAATTGACGCCGATGTCAACTTACAGTATCCGCAGAGCTTGAATCGAGAGATCCGTAATGTCACGAGCACCATTAGCAACTTTACAAACGCAGAAGCGCAAAGGCAGGTATACGATCATCTGAAGGACACAGCGACTGTGCTCAAAGTCGGCAATGCGGGAGCGTTGGATGTCAAGCTTTGGAGGTTTCAGACAATATTAAACAGCGGAAAGCGCCGTTACATTGGCTTGAGGTCTAAAAAGGGACATGTCAAAATCCTCTGTGGCAGCAAGCCCGTTGATCTCTATGCGCAAGAAGTCCCCGGTGCCCAGATCCTGGGAAGCAATGGATGGAATAACAAGCGAGGCTTCACAGTCACTCTTTGTTTGAACAACCAATTCGCGGTCGGCGAGACCTTTACGATATTTCTGCGCAAGAATGAGGTTGAGAAACACACTCTGTGGAATATCAACTACGACAGCGAAGACGGAGACAAGCTCGGTTTCTTTGAGTTCGATAACAAAATCGTCAATCAAAAACTCCAACGTCCCAAGAAGCGGGCAAACGAGCTCATATTTACCATCTACCAATCGCCGCGGAACGTAAATGCCTTGGCAACTGATAGCTATATTCCGATTCCTATGCATACAACACTGATACCCGTGGATCCTGAAGACGACGAGGGTCTCTTACACGTGAAGCAAGGATGCAAAGAGCTTGTGATGAATGAGACGTCAGATGCTAGCAGCATGAACCCTGTCCAGTTGCACAGCATGGGAGAGGCTGAGCCCAGGCGAGAGTTTCCACAAGCTGCAGATGAATCGTCCATGGCTTACCTGGCCCTGGCCACTTCTATTACTTCTGGGGCCATTCCAACACACAGCACCACCACGCAAATGAGCCACGACCGCGTGGAGGCAACAACACTTTCACTCCGAGACTATTTTGTGCTCGCCGGTGCCGACGCCAAACTGTTGCAGGGCGTTTCAATCGCTCGCCTTTTTGCATACTGTCTCGAGGACGAGATCAAAGCCGCGCAGCTTCTCTGCAGAGCTATGCCCAGCACTGCTGCCAGAGCCTCGCTGGCTTTTCTCACGCCTGACCTAGATGCTTCCCAGGTTTCGTACGGAGTGTCTCCCGTTGGCCGCATGAGAATTACCAGTGCCTCGATTCCTTGCGGCATCAGCGGCGTTACAGGGCTCCCAGAAATTGATCTATCAGTTGTAAAGATCCGGGTAACTCGACTTGGTTTTGAGCTCGGCGATGTAGGAACGTCGGCAGAGAAGATCGCGCTCAACGCTACAGCCAAGGCACTCACGGCCAACGCTGTTGATGGGTCTGGACTGGAGCTCAATATGTCTCTCGAGATGAGTGACTACAAGGCTGAGCTGAGGTTCATTGCCAGGAACTTGAAATCAATTGTAGACCTCGCAAGAGCCATATCGCTTGACACCGCCCAAGTCGAGAAGCTACCAGTCCCATTGACTCCGCGGCAAAAGGCTGGTGATAGAGACGCCTTTTCCTCACTGAGCTGCCTCAGCGAAAAGTCTTCGTCGGTTGGGTTTTCGCTTCGATCCAGTGAGCAGCAAGGCGCCAGCTTTGAGCTTTCCAGCATCTTCTTGACCGTTAGGTTCGAGGACTGGGATTTCTGGACGTCTTATCTGCCCCCGAAAATCAAGCCGAGTAAGATTCAAAACGCAGTAACCGCCATCACGGTTCTTGACCCCGCAAGCGCATCTCGTCGCCGAGTCAAAGTCGAGATCGAGTTCCAGTACAACTTTGACACCATCAAGATGACACTACCCGGGGAGCAAGCGGAAGTTGAAGTCAAGCGATATGTTGGTTGCCGTTTCGTCGCGGAGCCAATGGCATCGTCATCGGACTTTGCTTTCCAACTGGATCTCAGTTGTGAAGGAGGTTTCAGTGTAGGGGATGTTTTCCGCACTGTTGGCCTTGATCTTGATACCAGCCTGACAACATCGTTCCCGCCACTTGAGCTCATGATGAAGAGAATCAAGGTAAATCATGTTTCGCTTGGAATTGAACTGGCTCACAGTGAAGTGAGCTTTACCGACTGGAGTATAGAGCTCATTACCGAGGAGATGGCCATCCTGCCTAAATTCTACCTCCATGACCTGAGACTCAACATTGCAAAGTTAGTTTCAGGAAGCTTTGCCTGCGAAGGTGAGGCTGGGTTTTACTTGGAAGCAGTCGATAAGCACTTTCAAGTCAGTTGTCGACTTCCTCAAGTGGCCATGCCTGGATATATCGCAGTGGATGCTCCGCGAGGCCTTACACTCGCTGAGCTGATGAAATGTTTCTCGGATTTTGATGTCAGTGGTATCCCGATCATTAAAGACATTGTTGATGTCCAGTTGAACAAATTCCGCGTTGGATTTGGATACAAGATGCTTTCTTGCAGTGAGGAGCCGAGACATGACTCCACGCTCTCAATCTTAACAGTCAGTGCGAACTTGTCTAAGGACAAACTTGAGATTCCAATTGGAGAAACAAAGACCTTGGAATTTACCGACCTTGAGTTTTCATTCACCTGGTACACCGCCGACCACTTTTCTCCATCCGCTGCCAAAGCGATCAAGACTTTCTCGGCCAAAATCAATCTCCCTAGTGGATCTTTCGCTGGTCGTATCGCGTACACGTCGGCAAATTCTTCACTATTTCTTGAACTCATTCCCCTGAAACAGAGCACGGTTGGAGACTTCTTGAAGAGTGTGCTCCCAGAAGACATAGTCAATGCCATCATACCTGTCGTTGGCGATCTTGCACTCAGGCAGGGCTCCATTTTTGTCGATACCATCGACAGGTGTATTGATAAGCTGTGCATTGTTTTTGAGAAGGCTCAGTCCATTCAACTAAGTAAGGCACCGGACGCCCCTTTTTCGGTTACTTCCGTGGCGCTCTATTACTCCAGAGCCAAGCCTATAGCCAACAAGCAAATCGGCAATGCAATTTCAAGTGAGGCTCCGTCCCAGCATGATCTTCCAAAGACACCTGAATCAGACCGTTCAGAAAGGACTGCTGAAGGGGAAAGGTTCAGGTTCAACACTCCAGAATCTAGCAAAGTGATCAAATCGGTGGCTCAGGCTACTGAGAGCGATCCTACCGAGAGCTTGGACGGAAATGAAGTTCATCCCACGCAAGACACATTACTGATTTCCAGCACAATTACCATCAATGGCAAATGTGCTCGACTTTCTGTTGGATATGGTGGAGGAGGTAGCGAAATGAGCAAGACAATTCTATTCGGTTTGACTGAAGTGGACAAAGGAGCTTTGGGACTTGAGAATATCCTTTCTCTGTTTTTGCCGGGCGACTCTGGATCAACGAGCAGTCTATGGGATCTCGATCTGTTCACTACTGGAGGATCTGAAGAAACTCTCAAGCCCAGTCCTTTCGCTTCCCTTGTACCTGGAAAAAGCGATCTGGCTGCTATACTGAGTGTCTTTGGACTCGAGGACCTTTCTGAAATACCTCTTCTTGATCAACTGAAGGATGTGTGCGTGTTGCACAGCGACTGTGCATTTTCGAAGTCTTCACACTCTAACAAGACTGAGATGACACATTTTGTTGCCGATCTATTTATGCCCAGGCTTACTATTGGCTCCATGGTTGCTGAGGACATCAACTTCTCCATCACATGCTATCGCCAAAGAGATGTCGAGAGTGGTAATCCCAAAGCCACCATTGACTTCGAACTCTCCGCAAAGCTTGGAAGCACGAAATCTGGACTGACGATCATCTACAACGGAATGCAGAACATATTCTCAGGCTCTATCATTCCAGTCGATTCGTCAGTGCTAAGTGTTGTCGATATTCTCAGCCAGGTTATCCCGGGCACAGACAGTGTTCTACAGTCCTCATTTGATGGTTTGGCCGTGAAGAAACTGGAAATGAAATTGGATAGAAAGACTGCCGAGCCAACATACTTCCACTTAGAGTTCAGTTCTAGCTCTAAGATGAAACTACTGGGAGATGCCGATGGCACAATGCTTGTTTTGACAGCACTACACCTGGAGTACAATGCGCAAGTTGATAGCAAGTCCAAGGCACTGTTCGAACTTAGCGCTATGGTATATATTGCTGGAGTAGGCATGTGCTTCTCTTTGTCATGCTCGACGAAGTCGGACTCCGCTGATCGATATGCAAACGTTTCCATCACTCCGATCCCGGGTGAAGACAAGGATCCTGGCCTGAAAGGTCTCCTGACACACTTTGGTTTGAAGGTTGAAGAAAAAGACGTGGAAGCGCCGGAAGAGTGCCCTCCATTTGGCGTAGGACTGAGACACATCAAAGGCCAGTTTGTGGACAAGAACAGGTTGGGTCTCAAACTTGACGAGTTGAGCTTTCAAGTCGAGGCAGCACCCTCCCTGAGACTGGTCGAAGATCCACCCATCGCTTTGAAAAAGGTTCTCTTGAACATCAGCTATAGCAGATCCAACAACAACAAAAACGATGTTTCTGCATCTATCACCGGAGATCTACAGATTACCCAGTTAATTACACTATCGATTGGATTCAAGAAAAGCAAAGATGTTCAAGAGTACCGAGCCGAGGCCGGGGTTATCAAAACTGCACTTTTCGAGCGTAGTGGTGGCTCTCATAAGCTCAAGTTGGCAACGATTATGGAGTGGCTGGTTGGTTATACTGCCGATTCCTCAATTCCTGATTGTGTCGCCGAGGCAGAGATTGACCTGAACAATAGCAGTATTGAGATGTCCTTCACCAAGAAAAAGAATGGAAGCACGTCCACGACACTGATATCCATGAGCGTGTGTATTGACACGCTTGTGGTTCAAATTGCGAGGATGAGAACTACGTCGGAAGATGCAATCAAGAATAGCAAACAATGGAAAACAATCGTCCGCTTCTCAGTTGGTCAACTTCCGCGGCCACCGCCGTTACCTATGGTAGGGCAGATGGAGCAGCCATTCGCGATCGACTCGCACTGGACTAGTGACAATCTGTCCCATGAAGACGTCGGCAAACTCGAAACGGTGACAATCTTTAACAAGAAGAGGGTGGTCTCACCCACGAACACGAGTCAAGGCATTGCTTTCCGGCAAGGCATCTCCTTCATGCTTCTGCACAACGGCGAGCCATTCCTCGTCTCAAAGGCAACAAATTCAAAGGACGGTGATGGAGAGTCTGACGGTTTGGAGACGAAAAAGCTGGACAAACGAGTCAATGGGGTTTCAATCACCAATGTTGGTCTTGGCTATGATGCCAAAGGGCAGAAGGTCAAGATCAAATTCACTGCACGAGCAACGATTGGACCCCTCGACGGTGAGCTCATTAATTTCGTCATGGCAGTGCGTCTTCCCCGTTCATTCAATGGACAGAACATTCTCCTCAGTGACTGGTCTAATCTCGCCATTGAGATGGACCTCGACGGACTGTCCTTGTCCATGACGGGGTCGACGCTCAAAGTCGCTGGCACCCTGCAGAGGGTAAGGCAAAAAGGGCAAGACATGGTCGTTGAAGGCTTTGAAGGTGGGATAAGCGTCAAAGTCAAGAAGTATGAGTTCACCGGCTTTGGCTCGTACAGGGGTGTCAAGTATGCGGGCCGCGACGAGTTTGTTTCCCTCATGGTGTACGCAATGGTCCAAGGGCCGCTCCTCAAAACACCCTACGTCGAGGTACGCGGCATCAGCGGCGGTTTCGGGCTCGGTTCTCAGTTGATCATACCAGCCATCGACGATATCCACAACTTTCCCCTGTTGATGGAGCCAAGCTCGAGTTCCGATACCATCACCACCTTTGCAAAGTTCCAAGGGTCAAGTGGCAGACAGTACATGAAGGAAACGAACGGAGCTTCTTGGGTTGCCGCGGGAGTCCTGGCAGTTGCTTGCGAGACCGTCGACATCTCGGCCATCGTGACATTTCCGCTAGATCCCGACGTGGGTCAGATAAGCATCTTGGGCACAGCGTCGGCCCGATTTCCTCGTGAAACCAACAAGAAGGCACTTGCATCGATCAAGTTGAACTTCAGCGGCACCATCGACGTCCAACAAGGATCTATAGTTTTCCGAGGGCAGATTGCTGACAAGTCATTCCTCCTCCTGGAAGACTGCATTCTGACGGGTGGTTTCGCGTTTGGTGCATGGTTCGGTCCTAGTCCTCAGGCTGGTGACTGGTGTCTTTCTGTCGGCGGGTGGCATCCAGCGTATATCCCGCCAGCTCATTATCCTCTGGCCCCTCCTCGCATGGGCATTAGTTGGAGTTACGGGAAGTATTTGAGTCTCAGTGGAACAGCGTATGTGGCTGTGACTCCGGATGCATTAATGGGCGGTCTTGCTGTTCAAGCTGCTTTCAGATTAGGCAAGCTAGAAGCAAGCTTCAACTTTCGTGCAGATCTCATTCTCAACATGCATCCTCTATACTACCGTGCCACAATCGAAATCTCGGCCAATCTCTCATATGAGGTCGACGTTGGCTTCTACACTGATAAGTGGTCTATCTGTTTCCAGGCCGGGCTGCACATCAGTGGCCCACCATTTGGAGGTAGCGTTTACTTCGACTGGACAGTCATTCAGTTTTCGGTCGATTTCGGTGACGAATACACACCACCCAAGAGTTTAAGTCTTGAGGACTTTGTCAGTGTCTGCATGAAAAAGGATGACAATTCGCCTAACGCTGATCACATCCTCGCATTAGAGGGAGGAGCTATACCCTCAAATACAATTTCGAAAGAGCCACAGAAGCCTGATTCGCTTTGGACTGTCCGCGGGCATGCCTTTGTGTTCAGCGTGACTTCTCGTCTTCCGGCAACATCCGTCATCTTGACAGATCCTTCAAGTGATGAACCAAGAAAGATCAAGTCAAGAAACAAGATTTTATCTCGGCCAATGCAAATTCCTCAACACTCGGATGGTTTAGAGAGTACATTAACAGTCAAGATTGATGGCCAAAAAGTCGAAGTCCCCTTCACTTTCGAGCTCATTCATGAGAGCCTGCCTGCTTCCTTATGGGGACCATTTGATTCGAATACCGCCAAGATGCTTGCCGGGAGCTCACGCGAAAGTACAGTTACCCACGTCACAGGTCTTAGGATCAGAGCTCCTAGTTCTACCTGGTCGACCAAGAACCCCAAGATAGTGCCATTCTCCGAGACAGCGGATTGTCTCAGAATTTGCGCAACCTTTAAGAATGACCCCAAGGTAGTCGGAGACTTTGGTGAGGAACGGATATTTGATGGAGCAAGTACGGATATGGCAAACGCTACGAGTGCAATACTTGGCAGGACAAGAGACAAAGAATCAATGGCATCTCGAAACAAGGCAAGGGCGGCTATTGTCAACAGTTGGGCTTCTTTTCGACAATTATCAAGGAGCGGTGCATCTAAAGCAGCGACTGTCCCGGAGAATGCATCATTGTTGAGTATCAAGAGCGCTGTACCCGAGAGATATGCAGAAGGACTGGAGCATTTCTGTCATGATGCGCCTGGGGTTACCATGGGATGACACATTATCAAAGATGCGATTTCTATGTTCAAATCTAGGTAGATCTAATAGACATGATGATATATGTCCTCTTTCCCTTATGATAGATCAAGGATTCCCAGTATGCCATCGTGTAGCTTAACAAATAGGTGAGACTTTGATTGCTCCATAATGGTGCTATCAGGTAGACATCCAGGCTCACTCATGTGTTTCGGCCGTCCGTTCCTATCCCATCGATATGCAATTCTCCTGTCCGGTTTTGCTGTAATGAAAAAGGCTTCCCAAAAGTTCTCGCAGGCCACTGCTTTCACGTAGCTCCCTTCATCCACTAGTATGTCGTGGCTATACTTATCGTCTGGGTATGGATTGCCGCTCTTACTCTCGTTGCTCTTGGCGTAGGACTCATGCCTTCTGTTCTGGAAAAAGACTGTGACGTAGTGATTCTTGATAGATTGGGCGGCTGAGAGGCGAGAGTTGAGAGGTACTGATTCTTGTTGCATTCTCATGTGTGACGTGGCCAGAGGATATTCGTCCCTATGAGAAGCTATAACCTCGAAGGAAGCCACCCAGAGGCCGCGTAGATGGCCACCACCGTCAATCCACCAAAGAGCAGCCCAGTATGCACTATCTTCCTCCCAGGCTATAGAGACCGTTGCCAGGCTACTCCTCGGAGTTGGGAGACTCAAGGGACTCCCGTTCAACATTCTGGAAATAGAACTGACAGACCATCTTCGGTTACCATCCACATTTAAGGGATCATGTGCTGTCCCGAAATATCCATCAGGTCGGACCCAGAAAACCTTACACTTCCATTGATCCGTAGGCGGCTGGGTCACCACGATGCAACCCTCGGTAACAGCCTTGGACCAATCCCTCTTGCCGTCAGGGAGGGTCTTAGGCCCATCCTTCATCCAGTCATGGTTCCATTCCCATTCCCCAGGATCCTCTTTATTCCCAACTTTGACCCAAGAGAAAAAGACGTAACCGTCTTTCGTGATACTGAAGACTTCCATTCTATCATCAAAGTCTTTGGGCCAAGGCCGGATGGCGGCAACGGAGCCTGTGGCCGTCCCAGCATCAGACACGAAGGCAAATCTCCATCTTGGACTTTCTTGATTCTTGTTGTAATGGCCTACAACAATGCGTCCTGCGGGGTTGACCCAGAATACATCTAGGATATTATCTCCTCGAGGAAGGACGGCAATGTTGCTGTTCTGAAAGTTGCCGATTGCCTCTGTTGAGGGAGTCTGAAGGACTAGATCCGAGTCCTTCCAAGGGTGCACAAAATCTCCTTCACGGTACCACATTCTAGGCCGAGAAGGTTTGACTTCACTTGCAGATATAGTCCAGAATCCTTCCGTAGCAGCACAGTCCAGTATCCATTCATATGGCATCCAGAAGTAAGGTACAAAGTCCTTCCAGTTGCTCTTAATCAACAAGCGACGATTCGCCTGATCGTTATCGATAGCTAAAACAACTTGTGATCCTTGGTCTTCGGCTGGCCCTACTCCGCGACGAGCTGGTGGGATCATGTCAATTGTAGGATATTCTTTATCTTTGGACGCCGGCGGGACAGTCTTAAACTTCGGCCAGTAGAAGTGGAAGGCAAACATGACAATTGTCCCCTCAGAGAGACATTGCCTTACCCGGTACAGGATTTGGGTTCTAATAGCCCGTAGAACGTCTGGCTCCGTGACGCCCTGGGTCGTATCATAGTCGAGGCGCAGCACATTGAATAGCGGTGCTTTCTCAGCTTGAGAATAATGAGATCGTCGAGGATAAGGTTTTTCTGTGGGTGAAGGCCAAGAGAACTCATCTTCTGACAGTACGCCAAATGTGTTCAGTCCTTGGAGAACCGTGCGAAGGTTGACTTTTGGTTTATCGAGGATTGTTGGCCAGACCTTCCAGCCTTTCTCTTTATCCGTAAGATCCATCACATCACGGGCGTTGAAGTACAAGAAGGAGCGTGAGGGTTCTTCTGGGATCCTGGAATCTTTGGTACTGTAGGCAAGAAAACTGAGTGCTACAGCAACCGCGTCAATCGCGCTCCATTCGGTAGGGGGAAGAGTCTTGAAAGCCGCCGCATACGTTTGAATGTTATGAGTCTCTGTTGTTGTTACGCCTCGGATGCTTAAGTATCTAACATCATTGGCGTCATAGCCATCAGATAAGAAGTTGACATCGGAATTGGTCATTTTTGGTGCTTGACTGAGACGCGCATGACATGGAATCCAAGTGTTTGCGATCTTTCGACTTGGTGCGGTAAATCCATGGCAAGGTCTACCCGTTTCTGAGTGATAAAGGCAATACCAAGGTCATCTGCTTCCTGATTGTGACCAGTTCAGCTACACGCATCACTAGCCCGAGCATGATTATGCATGAGACTGGTCTCGAATGTCTAAACCCCTCACAGTACGAGTACTCCATACATACAGATCTACCGTAACAAGGGTCTTAGTAGTTCCCTTTGACAGCATGAGCGGGAAGTTTCCGCACTTTGCTGGATAAAGGACTTAAGATCTTGTTTGGTCAGGGAAGGGCTGGCCTCATTTTGCTCAGGCGCTGGAGTCTGGCATAATACCCTAGAGATCTAATTTCTGCTATATCATAAATAATTAAGTAAGTGTTTTATAATGCATAACATTATTGAGAAAAAATAAGAAATAAAATAAATAAACTAAGCTATAGTTTCTAATAAGAGATGCTTTTTAAGTGATTATTCTTTATACTAGAGTTCAGATAACCCGCCAATTTCACATAACCGCATTGCAATATTTAGCTGAAGGTCTTCGCCCTGTAGCGGGTTCCCTAACCCATATTCCTCTTCTACCAAAAGCTCGGCTCGATCATCCAGATTGCGAGAGAGAGTCAAGCTGCTCACTAAAACCCCTACATCAACGTTCTCCACCGACGTAGCTGCCCTTGGGCTCAATTTGACCACAAGGGCGGACGATAGAGGAATTGAACCAGACCCTTTTGATATGTTGCCCGCAACGTAAGCGCTTCCGAATACCCATCGCGCCGAGTCTTGACCGACAAGTGTGATTTGGGGTTGAGCGGCCGAAGCGGTATCTATAAATCTGCCCAGTGGGAAGGATACATTCAGGGCACGCAGTGGGAGGCCGGATTGGGAGGTACCCAAGCGTCCATCTTCGCCGGCCTTTAACACCACAACAAGATCGACCGCACGGGTTCCCTCTTGCGTTTTGTAATGCCTAAGTATGCGACAAGAGGTTTGTACCAAGCTGGGCACAAGCGTTTGCTCTTTCTCGGGGGCTGGGGCTTGACTGGAAGTACTCGATGGCTTGAAGCTCTTGAGGTCGTCCCCGGTTAGCGATTCTCTTGCCATGGCAAACATTTGCGGCTCAGAAATGGGACGGATTCCCAAAGGAACTGATCCTGAACTAGGGCCAAGTGGAGGTTTCGAGAATGCTTTTGATTCATTCGCCCATGAGTTCGAGGGCGCGGCCTCTCGCTTCGGTGGCACCCTTAGCTGGAACGGGCCCAGTGGCGCCTCACGATCTGAGTCGGCCTGTTCTTTAGTAACACTGATGTTCAACTCCTGTAACCTGTCGCCCAGAATGAAAGACAAAAGTGCCGAAGACCCAGTGCTCAGATACGAACCTCCTTCAGCTGTTGCTTGCTCGATATAATGCTTCATCATAGCCCTCGGCTGGAGACACCTGCTCTCAAAATCAAACACACGCTCTTGATCACTCGCTGATCTGCCTTTGTCCTGTTCAATGTCGCCGACCTTTATAGCAGCGTCATTACCTGGAGCATCTTCAGGACGAACACCGGAAGGCTGGATGTGGATTTTCGTGTCTTTGAGCGTTGTAGCAGCTGCGAAACGCTGTTGGTGTGGAGGCTGAGTGATAGTCAGACCATCAGTAAAGCCAGAGGGGGGGCAGTTAAATAACAGCAATATCGCCTGGTCGGTGAGTTTGGCGGATGTCAGCAACTGGGGCGAGGTTGATGTTTGGCTTCCGGTACGGATGCGTAGATCGCTGAAAGAGTGCAAGAGGCGGCCGCACAGGATGACGCCCCATCGAGGGACTCTAGCGTTTTGATTGTCTTCTTCCACATGAAGCAGATACATATTGATAGCTTTTTTAATCTCGTTTCGGATGATATCTTCGTTGGTTGTAGAATGGTTGCCGATACTTAAAGCTCCATCAACAAGACTCTGGAGCCAAATAGGGTCAGTATAGAATGACAACACCGCCTCTGTCTCGAGGATATCGGGCTCAGGGAAGAGATAGCTGTGAGGAATAGCCTTGAGGGTAAGTAGTTGGTTGTAGATAAAATCCAGAATCTTGGCCATAAGTAAGCCTTCCTTAGTAGGCTCTGACAGTTCCCGCGCATACCAGTCATGATCCTCGGACAAATATAGTACCTGACTCTCCAAATAGTCGCTCACAGCTTTTAAATTGGGCGTGCTATCGAGTGTGGGGAACAGTGGCAAGATGGTTGCATTCGTTGTTGTTTGCTGACTTCGATCAGATAAAGATAGGGTTTTTTCTAATATTTACACTTTACAAAGGGCATTATGACTCCTTTGCCCACACATGACCTTTTTTTTGCCCTACCCTATAGATAAGGTTTGGGCATAATATAAATGCTTGCCTACTTTGATTCAGATTTTCTCTTCTTTTATCTATTATCAATAACACTATAACCACATAAGGTCAGGAAGTCTTTACTAGTTTAGAGCAGAGATCTAATATATAATAGCTATACCTTATATTAACTGCACTTTATAATAACTACCCCTATAGTTATTAATTTCCTTAGGGGCCCTAATTATAATAAGGCTATAGTTATTATCTTTAGAGTACTAATTATCTCTCTAATAAGCTTCTTTAAATAGGCTATAAATAACCTTAAAGAGTAAGACTTCTTTAAAGATCTAAAGAAAGGTCTTTCTAATATTCTAAAGGTAACCCTTTATATATAGCTATACCTATTTGCCTATAAGGTATTCCTTATCTTAACTGTCCCTTATATAAGGGCTCAGAGGTAAAGGGCCCTAAAGTAAGCAGCTTAATTTAAGGCTGCTATAAAAAGGGGTAAAATAGGGACCTTTAGTAAGGATACTGATTAGGCGATAATGGTCATTAACCTCTTTAAGTCAATGTAAGGGACTGCTAGTTAAAGGAGTCATCTTGTGTTTCTTTGCTGGCGTTGGAAGGGGAAAATTCGGTCGGCAGCTAGGCGTTTAGGCAACTATTTCACATCAAAATACACACTTTGGTTTGCTGACTTCTTTTCCATCTGGAGCCCCGCCCCGGGTCCGATGCATCGTTGCCAGACGCGCCATCTTTTGGAATAAGCCGCAATGTTTGAAACCATTCGGGAAGCTTCTTAGAGGTGCTGTCTTCCGCGGTGCCCTTTATGAGCAATGCTGTGAGTTGGCTGCGGAGAGCAGAGACAGCTGTAGTAAATGGTAAATTGGCCAGAGCTAGAGAGCGACCGAGGCTCCAAGCAGTAGAATAAGAAATATCAATCATGCCCGTCTCCGAATCTATGATCTGCAATCCTGAGCCATGATTCACGCCTTGACCAGTTCCATTAGCCCTGGCCTGTGGCCGGTGGGGGATCAATGGACCACGAAGAAGGGCAGCGGTTGTTTCACCGCTCAGCATTCGATGTTGGACAAAAGTGTATCCGGCGTCCATCCGTTGCTTCAGCCACTTGTTTTGAATCGACTCGGTAGATTGTCTGGCCAGAGGTCTGACATTGTCCTTTAGCTTTGTGATAATGTCCTCAATGTCGCTCCCGCCTGACTGCCAAGTAAAAGTCCAGGAATGAAGCGAAACCAGAGCCGTCAAAGTTGACGAGTTATGCTCAGGCCATCTCAGATGATCCTTCACTCCCATCAAAGAAACAAGGTGTGCATAGGCGGTTGTTGCGGGAGTATTGCTTAGAGGCCCTGCTCGATGTCCAAGTATGATTCCATGCGAATTGGTGCCCGAGTCTTGTGCCCGAGTTGATCGCGACCTTCGAATATGCGCAAAGTACGAGTACCGAGCAATTGCTGGCTCGGGTTCGTTGTCTGCGCTCGACGCCTGGGTTGAAAAGTATCCTCTAAAAGCATTTGCCTTGACAAATATGGTGTTGACCAAGTCGCCGGGACTCTTATCAAGCTCATAGTCCGAAATTGGCACTTGGGCTTTTGGCTCCTGAGGCGAAGTTTTGAGGCTCTTCAATTGGCTTTTGCTCAACGGGCAGGCAAATGTTGAGGTTGGTGACAGCGAAGTCGAGCTTGATGGTAGGGAGGGAAACGTGTTCAGTTCGTCGGCCGTAAAGACCAGCAATGCCAGCCATGGCGTGGGTGAGTCATGGAGAGATTGGTCGCCAACACTGACTCTGTCTGGGCTTAGTTCCCATGGGACATGAGCATCAGAAAGAGCAATGTGAGGAAGAATCCGGGGCTCAACAACCTCTCCCTCTCCAGGATAGACAGAGCAGATGGACCCAGCAGGTAATTGGTAAGGGCTGATACTTTCGACGACGAACTTTTTCGACGTTTCCAAGTATTGCGATTCGGTCTCTTGCCCGATGACGGTGATATTTTGTTTGACATTAATGGTATATTCCCCAGGAAACAGTCCAGGCTTGAAAAAAGATAGAATTTGAGCCTGGCCAGGTTTCAGATCTGACAGGGTACTCATTGCTACGAACAAATACTTGAGTTGAATCGAGACTGAGTTAACCCAAGATGAAATGCGAACAAATATCGTAGGACATAGACATACGTCTTCTCAATGGTCAACCCCTCTCACTTCTTTTAGTAGGGTGAATGCACCGCCGACTACATCTTCACCTCCCTCAACTCACAGTGTGAGCCGGATAAAGCGATGACAGGGGATGGCACAGGATGGGTACAGTGCCAAAAGGAGTGGATATCTCATGCGGAGCCTGAATCAATAGTCCGGTACACTATCGATTCTTGCATATGCACAGCGACGCGATCAGACGACGTGGTCCCGCCATTGAGTTGGCACTGACTGTCTTTCACTTGTGTACTATGTACAGTCGAGCCAGAGCCAGCCCGTGAGATAACCGGCCCGCATTTCATAGCCATTGCTGGATCACGGTTCAGTCTTTTCTTCCAAGTTCAAAGTCTCTGAGAAGCAGCAGCAGCAGCAGCTCATAATGGCCCAGCCAATCAAATATCTTCAAACCAAGGTTGAGGCCTACATTCTAAACACGTCGGTTGTTGGAGATAGCTTCTTCTTGGCCCCTGTTGGCCAACCAAGCTATGAAAAGCTTTCGCCCAGTCGTTTCAATCTACGTCATGACGTTCAAGAGCCTGTAGACGTTCGAAATGCGTCGCCATGGCAGAGAAATCCTCGAATTGCTGATGTAGTCACTCAACAAGTCGATAAATCGAGACTGGGCATCTATCTTCATTGGTGCCTCCCGAAAATATTCAGGGCGGGCAAGTCCGAAAGCGGCACAATTAAAGTGAGTGACCATAATGAAGGGTGTTTATCGATCTCGAGTCCTAAAACTTTGACAGTATGAAGAGGTTCCTGATAGATGGTTGATATTCCGCCATATCGATGAGTCTCAGCCATCTATGCCAGCTTTGGAGATCTTCCTCGTGGAAAGCAATAAGATTCGAAACGTCAATGATCTCTTCAAGGCAGAACAAGATCTTGAAACCAATTCGTCTCCATTCTTAGACCCAAAATTGCCTCCTGAAGACCAACTCTCAACGGTTATGGGCAAAGTTTCACGTCTTACACCAGATTGGGAACCTGACGGGACAGATCAAGACTTTCATTGTCCTTTCACGGTGATGGGGAGTGGAAACCCGCTGTTTGCTGATTACATGCCGCACAACGCTGCTGTTTTCAGTCTTCATGATAATCTCACTTCGGCTGTTCAAGGACCCGGATCAATCGAATCTGCAAAGGTCTCGTACGCTGTCTATGGCTTCTTCGCCAATGACAACTCATCCAAAGATGCGTTGAGGATCTGTTACGGAACACTTTATTCAGTCAATTACCAACGAGAGCATAGGCCTAGTCTTATAGAAGCTGAAGAAATTGCTACTGGCTTTGCACGTCTTCAGCCGTTGGCTGTTGGCGAAGACGTCTTGGACGCGTGCGTGGCGATGTTGCAAGGATCTGGCAATGTTCAAGAATCCGCCGTCTCTGAGGTATTGCAGCAACTCAAAGCCGCTGCGTCGCTATCAGGCTCAACCTCACAGCTCGATCGTGCCTCGGCCAGCAGCGGCAGCTTCACAAGTTCACACGGTGGGTATCACTGGCGGGTCAAAAAGAAGGAGGATAAAGATGACCTGTATGGAGGATTGAAGCCCCCCAAAGCGCAAGGTGATGATGCTCTTACCGATGACCAAATTGAAGCTCTGCAGCAGCTGAATGAGGCCCAAGACTATCTAGACTCTCTTCACCGCCGCCAGCGTTACCTCAGACATCTTATTTTCTGCGAGTGGTGGAAGCATTGCATTGCGGTTGATAACGACGAGTTGCTAGCGCAGCAACGACGGACTTACGCTATTGCGAAGGCTCAACGTCTTCTAAAGCGGATGGAAATGGTCAAGTCTCTTGTTGTTGCTGCAGAAAATCTTGTGGTATTTCTGGATGAGAAGCATTTGTCACATGGACCTTTTGAAAAGGTGGAAAACAAAAAGTTCTTCTCCCATGCAGATCCGTCCTTTGTTTTGAGAGATATAGGATCTGGATGGCCCGCAAACTGGGAAACCAATACTCAATCGATCACTGACGAAGACTTGGATGCTTGGCTGTCCACGAATGCAAAGGCTCTGAGGACATGGGTGGAGAGTATTCCTTTTAACATGGAGGCTAGCCCTACTACAAAGGCTCGCCTCCCTGAAGTATGGGATCTCATGGGCCAGAACAAAGGATTGCATACGCTCTCGCCTAATATTCAACAATCGGTCACAAAAGCAATTTTGACCTTTACCAGTGAGCTTCTTTCAGGCGAGCCTGGAAGCAAATCGCCATTCAGAAGTTTGTCACCGACAGAACCTCAATGGAGCGGGCAGCCATGGCGACCACTATTTGTCGAATGGGAAGCTGAATATGTCCATATACCAGTAGAACTGTGGCAGTTGACGCATGAAGACGATGGAACGATACGGTACGGTATAGTTCCTGGTAATGACTTGTCAAAGCTCGAATCGTCACCTCGTAGCTTCTCAGGCAAGTCACTAATCCAGCCAGATGCGCAGAAGACACTCCAGGGCATGCTGAAAATGATGCTTCAAACCGTGCCTAATATCTCAGAGGCGGAGAGCAAAGATGCTACATGGATCAATGACTTTCTCGAACAGCTAAGCCTTACATTTAGCCGTCTTGATGGATTCACAGACCACCTCCTCACCCTTCATCGAGGTGGTCATGTCATTCCCACCAGAAACAGTCTGTCACGATCTTTCGACGAAATTCTATCCGACGATAAAGCATTTGACCTGTTTTCTGGAAAAGACAATTGTCCTGAGTCAGCTGGCGGTCTTGATGTTACCCCTTACGGCTCACGGCATGAGGGCTTGTCTTACAAGGGATCTCGCCAGCTCAATGCAGTCACTGAGAAAAGTCGCTTCTTTCGTCCTGTCACACATGGTCAAGCCAGGATCAGGAAATTCAACATTATCGATCGTTTCGGACAAGTGATATGTGCCTTTGACCCAAGGCCAGGCCAGGACAATAAGCCATTCTATCCACACATCGCATCAAGTATGCTATGTGAGCCAAAACAGGATGAAGGGGACACAGAACCGAATACAGCAATTCCGTTATCTCCCAGCGAAGTCTCTGGTGGCGACTGTCCATGGTTTCAGCTTGGACCTAGGATCAATCAAGATGCCCGTTTGCACGCAACATTCATGACTGCAGAAAACACCACTACCAAATTAAATAAGCCAACCACTCCTGGACTCTCACCTGCCGCTGATGGGGAGTCTGGCGTACTTGCCTGGCTACTAGTGAACTTTCATAACCGGTCTATACAATTGTATGATGAACAATGCATTTTCAGAGGTGAAGCGTACCTCCCCTCAAACCCCAACTCGGATCAACCAGTGCACTGGGAGTCATTGATGACGATCGAAGATAAGCAGAATATCCTTCCGCACACAATCGGAAAGGAAATACTTGCGGTTGATCAGACTAAGCATGCTGAGCATTTGATGAGTCTGCAAGACTTGATCGCTTCCATGTCAAAAGGCCAGTTCCTCAGCAGCCTGTGGAAATCTCTTATCGACGCTCAAGAGCACATTCAGACAGCCTCGACGCAGCAATCTGCAACGCTACCCTCCATCCTTGTTGGCCGTCCTATTGCTCTTGCAAACCTTGGCCTTGGGATTGAGCTTGCAACGCCGCCGATGAGGAGCCAAGCCTATGCTGACTATGCTGAAGATGACCCCTTGCAGCATGAAACTGGCGGAGACAGCATCAATCACCAAGTCTACGAGTTTGAGAATGATGCTGAACTTACTCGTTATGAGTTTGGTATCAAGCTGGGAGATATGCTAGGCGATAAGGATGGATTGATCGGGTATTTCACATCTACTCAGCATGGCTCGGGCGACGCCACCTGGACACTTGTCACAGACTACAGCCGGCGCAATGACACGTCCTGTAAACATCGTCAGCACCCTGCAAACGCACCACCGCTGACAGTTAGCCCAAACTACCCATCCTTGCTCCCAGAATCCACTGTTGTTGATCCTTCTCGCAACATCCAGGATGAAGCCCACGACTATCATACTGGAAAGGCAGAAGCTCTACTTTCATCAGCAGTGACCGTGCTGATAGACCCATTCCTGCCAGTCAGTGTACGCTCGGGTATTCTGCCTGCTGTGAGCGCCCAATTAGACCAGGCCGCCATAGACCGCGATCTCCGCAAATTCAACGTCAGGGTACGTTGGGGCCCGACTCTGATAGGAGCAAGAGGGTCCGATCCTGTTCTATCAGAGACAGGAAGGGTAGATATCCAGATCGAGAACAATGCGGAGAAAATGTCGTCCGGTGTGAAACTGCCTGTGCACGCGCCGGCGATATCGTCTTCTGGGGCCAAGTGGGAATGGATGCAGCCTGTGGAAGATGACCTTTCTGTTGCAGGAGGGGATGCAAGCGGTGTGACACCTAATGTCAAGTTTGTGCCCCTCGAGATAATGGAGCCGCTTAGAGAAGGATTCGATTCTACTGTAAGAGTAAAAGGATATCAAGCGGCTGATGATTGTCTGGAGATGGCAGTTGCATTCGAAGGGCATATGGTGCTAAGACAAGACCTTAAGGCTAAGAAGCTGCTATCCTAGATAGTAAAAGTATAGTAAATCACATATATTACTTATAATATCGGTAGTTACATTATATACCTTACTTTCAATACACCCTCCTCTTAGGAAAGGAAGGTCACCTAAGGTATGTATTCTTATTTCTAAATTTAAGGAACGGCGTCTTTATTACACTGTGGCTCTCAAGATTTCTACAACTACCTACGATCAGATAAAGATAGGGTTTTTTCTAATATTTACACTTTACCTACAACTACCTACATAGCATTATCCGTCCAATTCAGCTCTTACTCGATTAAGCGGTAACTCAGACTTGCCCGTGTCTTGCATCTTCGAAGCTTCTACGCTGTGCGCCTGCTTCACACCTGCAGACGGCTTGACATTAACACCGCCATCCAGTTCAGCCTTCTGGTACCTAGAGTCGGTAGCATGAGTGACTGCACCAGGTGGTCTCTTCGTCTTCTTGTCAATCAAGAACCCAGCATCGAGGTCACGAAGGATAAGACCAGCCACACCAACTCCAGCACCAATCAGATTATCCTAACCATCTCAACTCCTAGTTTAGAGGTTGTCTAAATAACGCTATGAGGCAATTTCGATGACAAAGGTGTCGGGTCATAATCATTGTGAGAAGATTAGACACTGCCCCTCTCATAACTCAATCAGCCTTGGATTAAACAGGAACCAATGATTACACAGCCACATATCTAATAAAAACAGTACTTCAAATAACAGAAAGGTTCATGAGTAGGAACGTGCAATGACAACATAAGCCAACATGTAAATATTAATGTCACTTGCTAGCTAGTCTGTAAGGAATAAAGCAAAATATATTCAATCCTCTACAGGGTTACAGCATGCCATAATCACACTACTACTACTACTAGACTAGTGAGATCTTGAGTTATGACAAAGACTAAATAAGCCACAGCTTAACACTCCGAGAAGTTTCCGGGCTGAGTATAACAAGGCTCGTTCGTCATCAAATTATCAATAAGCATTTCACTGATATTCACCTTTCACGAAATAATATTCAAAATGACGCGAGATATCTTAATCGTTGGCGCGACAGGCCAACAGGGAAAAGCCACTATCAATGCTCTGTTCAACACCCTCAAACACTCTCCCCAACACAACGTCCGCATTCTAGCTTTGACAAGATCCATTTCATCGCCCAAATCTCTAGCTCTTCACTCACAATACCCCGATATCATCCTCGTTGAAGGCAACACACAAACTCCAAAGCCAATCTTTGAAAAGTTTCCTTCCATTGCGTCGATCTTTATCGTCACAGTCCCGCCTGACGATGAGGCGCAAGCCATCCCGCTTATTGAAGAAGCTACTTCCAAGACCTCGCAAGTAGATCACATCGTTTTCTCAAGCGTTGATCGAGGAGGTGATGAAGTGAGCTGGTCTCAGCCAACAGAAATTCCTCACTTTGCTGCGAAACATCGCATTGAGCATAAACTACGCGAACTATGTGAAAAGAACGGAAAGCGGTGGACTATCCTCAGACCGACCGGTTTCATGGATAGTTACAACCCAGGCTTCTTTGGCAAGATGATGGCGTCACTCTGGGCAGAAGGCATGCCCAAAGCCCGGAAGATGCAATTGATCAGCACCCACGACATTGGCCTCTTTGCAGCCAAAGCACTCTTAAATCCAGAAGGTTGGGCTGGAAAAGCACTTGCTCTAGCAGGTGATGATCTGAGCTTTTCAGATGTCGAACGAATTTTCAGAGATGTGGTTGGAGAAGAGCTTCCGCAAACTTACAAGGTAGTGTCTTGGCCGATTCTCTGGTTCGTAAAGGATGCCTCACAAAGCTTTGAGTGGTTTAAGACGGCTGGATGGAAGGCGGACATAGACGATCTGCGACGACAAGAGCCTGGCTTACAAAACTTTGAGACGTGGCTGAGAGAGTCTAGCAGATGGAAGTTGCAAGATAATTCGCAAGATTGAATGATTTATTGCAGCAGATTGATTCGCTTGTATGCTAGTGATGCCTAAAAGACCAACTGTGCCTATGGGAGTTCCCGATAGATGCATATACAAAATACCTTTGACCAAGGCTATAGGTACCGTACTGACACTAAACTCATGTCTGGGAGGGCTTGCGACCATAGACATAGCGCACTTTCATGTACGTATGGATCTTGGGGTTTCGCATGGCCTTTCGGATACTAAGAAGGAACATTTGGTATTCGTCTTTGGGCCACTGAAGTACATCTTGCCACATCATGAGAGTGTAACCTCGCGGGATGTTAGCCATGTCAAGTGAACGATTGTACCGGTGGCTTACCTTCAATATCGTTTTCCAGGCAAGCCCGAACAAACTTTCCGACTTCTCTAAGCTTGGGGTCCTTGGGCCAGTCACCAACAGGAAGCTAGTAATATCTCATCAGTAAGCGTAAATAATGTCAGGCGGGATCCAACAAACCTTGTAGTCAATGGTGTGAATGTCCTCAAACCCAGCATCTTTAAACCCCTGGACCTGCATATCATTTACAAAGAAGGGGGTGTTGAGAACCTTTCCGCCCTCTTCAAAGAGCTTCTTATACATCTTCAAGTTGGGCTCCAAGTCAATGCTACCGTCATCGCATCGAAACTCGACATCGGCCTCGGCTGATTGTACCCAGCCTCCAGGTATAACGCAGCGACAAGCTTCCTTTAAGAGAGCGGACCAGTCCTTTACAGCGCCAAAGAGGTAGCGGATATGGATAAAGTCGAACTCATTAGGGTCCCAAGTCCAGCTCAGAACTGCATCGTCGATTTCGAAGCGAACGTTTGGGGGAACCCACTCGGGTTGGCAGGGAGAGAGGTCGGTGCCAACGAGTTCAACGTTGGGATAACGGTCGGCAAATTCACTACAGTTGGTCAGTACAGTCCTAGGACAAGCTGTAATAGTACTCACATCGCCCAGATTCCTGAAGAAACATGTTAACAGCGGCTTGTCAGACAACTGCAATTAGACTTACCAGTTCCAGTACCAACATCAAGCACTTTCTATTGTAGCGAAAATGTCAGTAACATACTTAACATAGTATCGCGCCGGCGAAGAAGACTTACCTTTACCTTCTCCGTATTCAGGGGAGGTAGGAATAACTGATCATCCAACAGGATCATCAAGTAATGATGTCTAGGCAAGTATTAGAAGTTATAAGCCGGACCGAGACGGAACAAACTCACGTCAAGTCAACAGACTCCAACTGCTGATCATCGTTGGGCAGAAAGTAGTTTGTAGTAAACTTGTCACTATGGTATGTACGGCCCTGACTGCGGCGGTACTCAAGGATACTCGCCGACACCGAAGCAGTTGAACTCTCACTGTACATCCCGTGTAAGTAACGTTGAAGACTGATCAAAACGTGGCTTGCAAGGGTATTACTAACGTATCTGAACCCAGTGCCGAATCAGCATCATCTTCATCAGCCGCATTCTAACAATATCTGTAATTAGCCAATGATCCAATTTCAGTGAGTCATTTATCCCGTCTACTTACATGCTCATCATCTACAGCAATAAACTCATTCTGCGTGACCTGTGGGGTTTCAGGTGAGACATCGCGTCTCGGCACGGCGGGAGACTCCGAAGAGGGGCTGACGGATTCTGCAGGTGCTGCAGGTGTGTCCGACATGTTTGCTTGCTATATATGTGCGTGGAAGTTTGTCGTGAACCAACAGTCAGCCTCCTTTCTGGTGCAAGGGGGAAGATCAGTTCGAGATTGAGGGGAAGAAAATGGGTCTTGTTACACGTGATGGCTATACGATTAGATTATCGGCTAAATGAGAATTGTAACGGTTCGTTCAGTGATACTGGTCCATATCCTCGGTAAGTCCACTTACTTGGCGAAATATGGTTAATTCATCCCTGTTAGCGTAGTGCTAAAAGCTAAGTTGACAGCTTGCAAGGTGTCAAATGTCTCACCATATTCAACGACATGATGTATGATACAGGTTGAGCTCTACAGTTTCTGCGTTTGTAGTCTTGTCAAAAAAATGACAATCAGTTGATGGCAAGTATGTCTATTTTCCCAAGATTATGCCTATAATATCAATTTAACTTTTTGTTCTGCTGTATCCCTCACTGCAAAGAACTCAACCACTTGGACAAATCCTTCGTTCCATCCGCAGTCCTAAACTTCTGTCCATCATCCCACGGCGCCACCTCGGCCGGCCTGACAATATGCGCCAGCTGCAGATGCGCAACCGCCATGGTCGAATTGGAAGCAATTCTGACACCCGAACTCAACGAGACACTGGTCAACAAATCAATCTCATGCTTTCGTACGGTATCCGTTGAGGTGTCCTTTTCTTGGTCAAAGATGGCAAGCCAGTGACCCGTGCGACGCAGCTGCGAGCGGATCTCTTGCTCCTCCTCGTACACAGCGTCCTCAAGACTGTTGGCGCTAAAGGCTGACGAATTTTCTTGGATGCCTCGGATTTTGCAGAACCATTCCACCTTGGAGCCTTGGACTTCAACGCCAAAGACAAGCGTGGCGATAAAGACGGATGCACGGCGGTCGTTCTTCTTGATGCTTTGCATGCCTTGGATGGCGAGAACACAGCCGTAGTGACCTGATTGATCCCACTGTTGAAGGCTGATAGTACTTGAGTCGAGGCGCGGCGAAGAGTTAATGCTGTCGTAGGGGATTGCGCCACTGTCGAGAGTGACAAGAACCTCGTAAGTGCCGTGGCCGTGGAAGTCGGGTTGAATGGAAGCGCGCTCGCGACTACCAGCGATGTACATTTGTTCCTCGCGTAGCTTGGTGGCGCCTGTCAAGATGGGTACGGGACAGGGTGGTGTGCGATTGCGAGTGCAGCGATCCTTTCCGGGCAATCTGTTGAGAAGAAGTGCGACTTGCTGGTTCGCATTATCTCTTCGAGCGTTGAGTAAGACGAGCCATTGCTCGACGGACTCTGTAATAGTGTTCATAACTGGAAGTTTGATGGAAAGACCCGCGTTGGTCACGGTGTAAGTCTTTGCTTCGTGGACAGGCCACTCGGTGTATATGCTTGAGTCAAGGAAGGTTCTGGGAGAGGGAGATAGGATGCTGGCCCAGTCGTGTGGCACGTAACGGTCGTCCCAGTTCCAGCAAAAGAGAGTTTGATCATTGGACACGCGGATAATTTCTTCTTGTAGTCGGATAAAGGCTCTCATTCCCTCGCCATAGACAATTTGCATGTTGATGTCGAAAATGCCCAGCATACAGTAAGCAATGTCCTCTGTTCGTTCTGTCTCTCTCTTGGCTAGCCACGACATACGCTCTCCGATACTGGCCTTGTAAAAGGTGCAGTCGAGATACTGCTGGTCAATCTTGGTGATGAAAGAGATAGTGTTGGCAAGAGTCTTCCTTGTGCCGATAGTGGTCCAGTCCTTGGCGAAGAAGACGACACTTGTAGGTGCCAGAAGTTCGGGCAAGGTCCACCCTCTAGTAAACCACCTTGACTTTCTGAAGTTCTCCATGGGATCAAAAGCACCGGTATCGAGAGGGGCCACATCGGAGAGGTAGACGTAGCAGACTTGGGCATTTTTGTACCAGTTGAACATGGCGTTAAGTGCCTCAGATACCTCTGAGGAACTGCTCTTGTCGATGCAGTTGGTGTCACACCATATGTACATGTGGCCATCTCTACGAGCTTGTTCGCAAACCCGACGAATCTTTTGGTGACCCTTCTTGAGCTTCATGAGTTCCAGGTTACCCTGCCAGTCCTGGAAGGTGGCCTCGTCGGGGCCCCATGTGTGTGATAAAATTGCATATTCTGGTGGCTGGCCGTAGAATTCCTCGAGCTGGAAGGTTTTTGTGTGAAGGAGACGCATGTTGTTGGTGATACCTTTAATGTTTGGTGGATAAGGAATGAGAGGGATTGTCAAAAGCAAAGAGATATCGATAGTTGAAATATAAGTTTAGAAGCTGGCGTGAGTGAGGCGACCCATATTGAAGATGGGTTCTGGCGGTGAAGCCCCACTGAGAAGTGGCATCCCTCTGATGTGGCATGCATATTCTGGAGGTATGTAACAGGATAGCCTGTGCTTGTTGGCAGTTGTGAGTTGAACAGATTCGTTGTCATGAGTCATGGGGTGAGCTGTGAGGTGATTTGGTGTAATTGATGCCCAAGGGAGTGTTTTCGTCTATGGTGGCCCATGAGGTGTATCATGTATCCATACGCTTGTTCTCGGGAGATGGAGTATCACAAGACAAGGGATACCATGCCTTGCCCTAAGTGCGTGCTTGCGTGATCTACCACTAAAGGTGTCTCGCATGTAGGATGTCGGGATGTGAGTGTTTTTTCGGGTACCTGACCAGGAGGTGGAGGATCTGCTGCAGGCAACGGGATGTTGTATGACAGTATTTGCTTTTTGTGCCAGGATGTGAACCAGAAGAGGAAAGGGGAATAAATGAAACTGTTTCATTTATTATCGGTAGGGTACAGTTGACTGCATGCTGTAGACTATCTGTTTGTTGTTGTTGTGGTCGAGCCAAGCCACAAACCAAATTAAGCCATGTCAGCCCGCCCGTTGGGCATGCATATGTGCTGTAAGCCTGTACTAACAGCCTGTGAGCCAGCCTGAAACTTGGCTGTAGGTATAGTAATCAATCATGCCATCCCATCCATCCATACCAACGGTTATTTCTCAATTGGGTTCTGCATGTTATCAATCGTTTTTTTTTTCATTCGCCCTCAATTTTATCCAAAAACATCAAAACAATGTTCATATGAGTTGTGTGTGCAGTCGATGCCGACTCGCAGTAAAATGACGCTCGATCGAGATCTCGATGACCATCGATTATGACGTTAATTTTAGGTCAGCAGAAAAACTAATAACGAGTCACGTAGGGTTAAGCAGTTACAGAGAGTGACAGGTCCCCCCTTCCCTAAGATGGATTCGCTTCTCCCAGTCTCTCTGCTTTGCTCAGTTCTGTTCTGCTTGTCCGTCTTGTCTCCGTCTTCAATCATCTTTAGTTACCTACTACTATACAGGCATTTATGAAATGAAACGATAATCCTTTCCTTAGAATAAACACCTAATATCGCTAACGACCTCTCGCTCGTTTTGACCGCCCTCAGTCACTAAATGCATTTCTTTCCAACAGCTGACTCAACGCTCCTCTCCTCCACCGTCGACTACCACTCCCTCCCTCCTCGTCCCAAGGCCGTCGGTCCTATTTTCGATGCAAACAACTTCAAAACCCCCGTAGATCCTTGGGATTCCGACGAACAAGCCAACCTATATCCTCCCAAAGAAGACCCTTTCGCCCCATCCGCCATACCCGCCGAGCCATCATGTCCTTCTTCCCGATACCCACGGTCGCGATTGGCCAAGAATGAGCGATTGAGACTGTCCATGCTATGGTACTACACAAGAGATCTCGACGAACATCCTGAACTCCTCGCCGGTCTGCAGGAGAAGGCGTGTCTTGCGCAGGAAAATTCTGGCTGGGAATATGCTGTTGTTGGGCTCCTCGACGTCAATGTCTACATTCGTTTAGCAACCGTCGGCCTCCAGCTTGCCATTCTTCCTCGAGGAGAGACCCTCTGTGCACACACCGTGACACAACCTCCAGGCGTACGAACACTCGTCAAAACATGACATCACCTTCGAACACATGCTGAACTCTTTTTTTCTGTTTATTTAGAATGTCTTTCTCCTACCCAACATGCTCGAAGATTGGAGATATCGCGAATCGCCATATGTCGAACACGGCGGCCTTATAGCGTATGCGGGCGTCCCACTTCGAATCCAACACGAGTCCGGCGAGTCGGTAGGCCTCGGGTCGCTTTGTGTCGCATCGGCTACAAGCAAACCACCCTTGACGAAACACCAACAACTCGCCCTCGCTCGTCTTGGCGACTGGATTGTTGCCGATATAGTACAATGCGCACGAGCACGACGCCAACGAGAACGACACCGACTTACAGACCTCATCACGACACTGCTTCGAGAACCCGATGGCGACGACGTCCAAGAGCCGATCCTGCACATACTTCGACAAGCATACCCCGATGAATCCGTTACCCTACAATTCGCCGGCACCGATTCCTACGACACGACCGTTCCTTACGCCGCATCAGATCCGAAGCATGGATTATGGGAGGACGACGAATATATCGATAACTTTATCTTGACATCGAACTGCAATGACCCGCCCAATGACAGGGTCGTTCGCTTCATCTCTGCGCAATGCGAGTCCAAACTCGGTCCATCTGTCCTCGTCGTTGCAACTAAAGACTTCCGACGAATCTTTGACGATGTAGACTCTGGATTCGTGCAGGCGTGCGCTACCATGCTCACGCAACGATGGCAGAAGCGCCTCCTGTCCGAAGTCATGCGCGCCAAAGAAAAGTTCCTCCGCGGTGTATCCCACCAGCTCCGAACGCCCATTCACGGCATTCTCGGCGCCGCCGAACTGCTCACCGAGCATCTCAAGGCGTTGACATCAGCTGGAGTCTCGAAGCTGCCACCACCAGGTGTTGAGGAATTGATGCAGCCACTTGCTGAGCTAGGCAAGTCGTCTGTCTATCTGGATACAATCTCGACTGCAGGCCGCGAACTCATGTCGACTGTCAACAGCATGATTACGCTCAATCGATGGGCCGACATCGCCTCAGCCGAGCGTCAATATGCCACGCACAGCATTCAAGAGCTCGAGGACATACTCGTCAAGGGTTCGTCGGATGTCACCCTTCGAGATACGAGCAAGCGAGCGCCCATCTTCTTCCACCACGATTTGCCCCCCAGTTGTCAAAGTCTACGCATTGATATTGAAATCTTCCGCGATAGTGTCCTGCCTCTTATAGTCAATGCCATACAAAATACATTTGAAGGCGTGATCACAGTCACGTTATCCTATACACAAGATACTAAGACGCTTGTGGTGGATGTACAAGACACGGGATGTGGCATAGCTGCAAATGATCAAGGTCGCATCTTCCAACTGTACGAGAAGGTGGGCGAGCACTCGACAGGTCCTGGTTTGGGCTTGACACTGGCTTCCAAGTTCTCGGCTTTGCTACACGGTTCGATCGAGCTGGTCTCGTCGGAGGTTGATGGCGGGTCTCATTTCCGGGGTACATTTGGTGACATCCGCTCCACGGCATCGTCAACGCCGTTTCTCCCGATCGCCTCTCAACTCAAACGTCTACCATTGAGTTTCCATCACTTAACGTCTGACTCCACCGAAACACACCTAAATTCGCACCTATCCAAGTACCTTACCTGCAACGGATTCGTTCAATCAAATGACTCTACGGATTGTCTAATTGTTATGGACTACATTCGTGATTCAGATCAGCGGCAAAAGTATCACGCGGCATTGCCGAAAGGCCAAGTCGCCATCTGCCCCGTCCCAGATATGGAAGACATAGAGACTTCTCTATCAACGCCAAATATTGTGTTTGTGAGAGGGCCCTTTTGCACCTCGTCACTCGATGCTGGTCTTCGAGAAGCCGACGAATTATGCGCGATGGCGCCCAGGACAGTACAAACCCCTCTTACTTTGGCGTCGCCTTCTCTTACAAAAGATGGTCGGGGTATTCTTCCCCGTCGGCCTTCACAAAACGGCCACAACTCTACAGATGAAGGCTATGGCTCCAACACTAGCCCCTCCAACAGCGGTTCGCCGGTTCCACAAGCTACAACTGAAGAGTCGCTTTCCACCTTCAATGGCTCGACCCCAGGAGTTCACGAGGCTGGCAGGACGTCCCCGGTTGACATTCCTGTCCGCACCCTGCCAAACACATACAAGCCCATGACACTCCTTGTTGACGACAACGCTGTCAACCTCCGCATTCTAGAAATGTACTGTAAAAAGCGTGGCCTACCCTACCGCAGCGCCATAGACGGACAGCAGGCGGTCAACTTATTTAAGCAACAACAATCCTCCTCTTCGGCAGATCCCCCCTTTGACCTCATCCTGATGGACCTCCAAATGCCTGTCTGTGACGGCATTAGCGCTACTCAACAAATCCGCTCGCTGGAGAAGTCGAGCGAAAAGTCGTCGGTGCTGTTCATTGTTACTGGACAGGACAGCCAAAAGGACCGCGAGGCAGCGAGTGCGGCGGGGGCGGATAACTATCTTGTGAAGCCGGTTGGTATCAAGATGTTGGACGGGAGTCTTAAGAGGTACTTTCCTGACTTGAAGATATAAAATGGATTGGCTCGGCAGGGACTCGGATCGGGAGTTTTGGGTGTATGAACCCAGTATATACGTTTATGGAGGCGTTCTCATGGCAATAATGATATGGTGTTTGGCATATAGTTTGAACAGAGGGCTTTGGCTTCAATGCTTAGGGTATAAAAATAAATGACATACGAATCACGTCCAACATTAAAAAATCCATTGATTTCGTCTCTTTTGTTTCAGGCAGTCAACTTTTGTCATGCTCTGAGGCTCGTCGTGTGTCGCGGTCGCTTACTGCTAACTACTGCTGTACAACACCACACCTCAGACGTGGTGGTGTACTCGACGCTGTCCGCGCGAGGACGCGACACGGGAATAGTGTACAAAAACAGCACCTAAAACTTACAAAGCGTAAGTCTCTTACCATCACCGCTGTCAGATTATTTGATGCAGCCGAAAATGAGCGCGGGATTGGCTTGTAGTGTCGTTGCATGTTGGATAAGCTTATCCCTCACGACTCCATATCACTTCATCAAAACGTTAAGCGAGGTGTCTACCTACGTAATACAGATATCAGCCCGGAGATTTTCGTCCATTGCCACCAAAGGATTCTGCTGATCGTCGATGTCTAGCTGGGGTAAAAAGGCTTGGCTTTGTTGAACATGCACCGTCTTGTCACCAAAGTTACATCGGGGCTGAGCACTCTTTATAACAACCATGACCAGAATGACGATTGTTGTTCCTCTCTGTAGTAAATACTCTCTTCTGAGACGTGCAATGCATGACCCATCAGTCGGCTTTAAACTCTATCGTCTTGAATAATACCCGAAGCGGCGACACAGATACCAAGACCACCTAATCCTGTTTGAACTCGCTTGGCATACGCTTATCCCGCATCGTCGCCAAGCAAAAATAGCATCATCACTTGCGCGGATCAGCCCCCAATTACTTTCTGTAATCCATACCCGTCTTGCCACTGACGTACGCTTTTCTTAGTGCTGAGAGGGATTGGATGGGTGTCAGCTGGAATAAAACTGCACCAGCGCCAGTTGTCTTTAGTTAACTGGGTTTTCTTTTTACCCTCGCTGTCATTGTGCTAAATAAGCTTATTTTTAAGCTTATGCAAGGTCTTCATTATGGCTTCAAATACCACGAATATAAATAACAATTCCTCTTCTACAACAGAGAATGTCACGTTGTCTTCTGCCCCTACGTCGCCTTCAATGCCGCCCAAACACGAAGCCGAGCCACCCGACGACGATGTCGCCGCCGTTCGAGGTCCTCCGCCGCTACCATACAACTTGAGGGAACATAAACTCATGATCTTTCTGTTCTGGATGCTCATCCTCACAGAGTGCACGCTCATCCCCATCATCTTTTACTTTTGCATCGCCAACTTGACCGACATGCGACCTGGCGCTATGTTCGCCATCATCACGGCCATGTTTGGCTTCATTTCGGGCGGCGAGTATGGACTTAGGGGATTGAGGCTGGCGATGAAGAAGGATACGTATCGGCCGCTATTTGGCGCGGGACGTTGGGGTTTTGATACGGTGCATCTTGTGCTTGGACAGCCTTACTTTGTCATGACGGCGCTCATGATCGGTTTCAGTATTCCGGATCCGCCGATAATGAGAGGATTGAGTATCATCATGCCGGTCGGTATCCTCATGGTCACTATATACATGATGTGGACCGGCATCGCGCACCATTTCGGCTGGCATCTTCGGCATCACCGTCTCAGCTCTCACGTCGTAGGCGATGTCTACCCGCCTTTGACATTCTGCATCATGGAAGACATCACAGCATGCGACGGAGGCGGTGGAAAAGAATATCGCGAGGCAGCACTAAAACGATACAACGCGTCACCTCGATTTCGACGGATGTTGGTTGAGATGCTCTGGGGTTGGGCCATTACAGGGTCAATTTTGAGCATTGTTCTTATTGCGCTGGCGTGGACTTTGCCAGTTGAGATTGCATATGCATTGGGTTGGGCTGTTCCTAGTGTTTGGGGTGCGATTGGAGCGTGGGTGACTATTAAATGGGGGCAGAGGAGTATTAGGATAGAGAATGAGAATTGGGAAAAGGATCACAAGGTCGGTGCGTGAGGGGAAAGAATAGACAGATGCATAGTGTATTTACTAAAATGGAATAGACTACTTTCTTGGGAATTCGCCTAAAGGTGTCTTTCGGTTAATAAAGTCAGTTTAACTATGATGTTCTTGGTGAACTGTTAGCGTGAGAACGTGGAGTTTGAAGCTCAAAGTTGACATTCTTATGTGTAAGGTGATAGAAACAGATCACGGGCATATCCTTCAATCTGATGACCGAAAATTAACTTGATAATATTGAGAGAATTATATATTACCTTTGTAGTATCTAACTAGCTAACAGCTCATATAATAATACTCTATTCTGGAGATATATTTGTATTGTGTCTTGAGTATAGGGTGAGTAACTATCACCATTTGCACACTGTTATCTGCTTATCGATTAGATAGCTATCTAGCTTATCTACCTACTCCATATCGGATGGACCCCTTCGCTTTCATCTTATTTCGCCTAATATAATTAACACTTGTTTCAAGGGTGAAGCCGGCAAAGACCTGTCAGATCGTCAGACTATAGTCTACCCATTTCTTCCATCGACATTCTACACAAAACATGCCATATGCCGAGTTCCGCGAGCCTGAGCACATTGAAGCAAGTTACCGCATCATCCCCGAACGCATTGAACTACCCCTAGGGACTCTTTGTTTCCTTTTTTCCAACAATAGGAGACATTCTACGGATATTAGACTCTCGATTGCATCACGGACCAGACCGCTTGGACTATCCAAAGTATACACCGCCACGCGTAGATCTGGACTGCCTGTAAACAGCCATCTCCATGACTTCACTACCTAATCAAGCAACCCCCTCTTCTTGGCAGGCAAAACAAAAAAAAGACTTGGCAATTAAAACACAAATTCATCTGAACTCGTCTTGTTCGCCTTCTGGAACTGGTATATCCGATCTGTTTTAATTTCTTTAATTCGCCCGCTTGTATCGATCTGGATAAAGGGCTCCAGAACGAGAGAGACGTTGTCTGTGATAGGCGGAATAATGCCACACTATGAAACAATCGACTCTTGACTATCCCCAAAGCAAGGTTGCAAAGTACCGTAACAAATGACAAAGCACATCCATCCAATCGCTCTGCTCCATCTTTAGCCTAATGAGGCCTCACTTTCCGGGGGACGGCTTAAAGGTGCTTGCAGCAAGTCGAATCTGGGGTGCTTTAGAGAGTTACAGGGGGCTCCCTCTTCCCAATTGCAGTACCGACGGCAATTGCGCCGCCCGATAGGGAGACGACGAGTTGTCTTCCATTTCCGTGTGGACTAGGATGGGTTAGAACAACATGTCTGCATGTCTATCGCTGACACGGCACAGGTTGCTTCTACAGGCGCGCCAATCTATTTAATCTTCGGAGAATTGAATGTGTATCATCCAGTTGAGCAACCTGCAACAGAGACGGCGATTGGTGCGTTCAGATTTCGATAAAGTAAAATAGCCTGAGAAGATAGTCATGCGGTGGTCATGGTCATGTCGTGAGCTGATCGTGGCTTTGACGCTCGTATTCTTCTTTTCTTTTCCTTCCGTCGAGCTTAGACTGCCCATAAAGAGAATATGGAGCAAGAAAAGAGTGGAGGATGAAACGGGGCCACTGCCAAGATGAAACCGTCTATGATTCAGGCTTGGCATTGTTTGTTGATCGAACCGAGAAACATTTCTCCTGCTTGGTGACGTCTATACACGATCCAGGGCTCAATCCATCACCAAGACCAATATCTTTGAACATCTTGATAATATCTTTGGATGCTTCAATATCGATGATCAAACAAGACTCTTTTCCTCAATACTACCCTCGCGAGTCAAAGTCACTGTCAAGCAGGGATACTTCTCTGTCAGGCCGAAATTAGCGTCACATCGAGGTACTTGATCAACTCAGTGACCCCGATGACGCTAACCTCTTATCGCAAGCTCGGATCCGCCTCCGTGGTCCTGCAAAGGGAAGAAAGCAGGCCGTGATCAAAGACAACCCTGTTTGGACATTTTCCTAGGATGATCTAGACCAAGGACCACCCGTCCCTAGTTCAAGTACAACACTACTACAATACATACTAGACCACGGCAAAAGGGACAAAAAACATGGGGTCGTATCCAGTGGAGACCGAGTTTCTCCTCCAATGTCCAGTGAGGTCTTTGATGGAAGGGGCAATGAGGTCCAAGCAGGGCCTACGTAGATGGGGCGATGTAGTATACGATGGGTCTGAGGATTTGCATATATATAATCTGATGATCGTCCGCCAAAAGTCTTGGATCTTCTTCTCTTCATCAGCTCAAACACCTTTCACGATGAAGCTCCTCAACAACGACATCCTCGCCAGCACTCTGCTGTTGCTCGCCGCTGTTGGCGATGTCTCAGCCCAGTGTGCTCTTCCCTCCAGCTACCGCTGGACATCAAGCGGTCCTCTGGCCCAGCCCAAGTCCCCCTTCAAGAACCTGAAGGATTTCACCGTCGCTCCCTACAACGGCCAGCAGCTCGTCTACGCCACTGCCTTCAGCGACTCCTGGAAGTCGGTCGGCTTCAGCCCCGTCTCCGACCTCAGCCAGCTCGGCTCTGCTACCCAGACTGCCATGACCGGCACCGCTGTCGCCCCTACCCTCTTCTACTTCAAGCCCAAGGGTATCTGGATCTTGGCTCACCAGTGGGGTCCCACCAAGTTCTCCTACAGAACTTCCAACAACCCCACCAACGTCAACGGCTGGTCGCAGCCCCAGCCTCTCTTCACCGGCAACATCGCCGACTCTGGCACTGGTCCCATCGACCAGACCGTCATCGGTGACAGCAAGAACATGTACCTGTTCTTCGCCGGAGACAACGGCAAGATCTACCGTGCCAGCATGCCCATTGGCAACTTCCCCGGTAGCTTCGGCTCCAGCTCTCAGGTCATCATGAGCGACACCGTCGAGAACCTCTTCGAGGCCGTCCAGGTCTACTCTGTCAAGGGACAGAACAAGTACCTCATGCTCGTTGAGGCCCAGGGCAAGAACGGCCGCTACTTCCGTTCTTTCACTGCCAACAGCCTCGACGGCAACTGGACCCCCAACGCTGCCAGCGAGTCCAGCCCCTTTGCCGGCAAGGCCAACTCCGGAGCCTCGTGGACCAACGACATCAGCCACGGAGAGCTTGTCCGCACTGCCAACGATGAGACCTTCCCCATCGATGCTTGCAACCTGAAGTTGCTGTACCAGGGCCGTGACCCCCGTGCTTCAGCTCCTGATTACAACAGCTGGCCTTACCGCCCTGGTCTGTTGACCCTCCAGCGATAAATCGCTAGGCTCTCCTCATGAGCAGTGCTTTGTGAGCACGGGTTAACTTACCTTTCTTTTGGCGGCTTGCACTCATGTAGATCATGGATGTGGCTACCGGTCTTTGTTTTTGTGGGTGGTACATGGTATTTCGCCTATGACCCTCATTCAATTGTAAATAGTTGATTCTGATTGTATATTCTTACTATGAAATCGAAATGAAGTCATTCTTTCAATGAAAATCTTGCACATATAAACCTGGAGCCTGTGACACTGCTATGTGAGATCCCTGTGAGATTCTGTTTTGTGATTATAATAGACGTATAGTTTCTGCTCTGTCTAGACTATCCAAGAATCAAAGAAATATCTTCTAACTCTAACTCATCCCACCTGTCGACTTGTACGTGTCCACTAGCAAGACGATACGCAATTTCGTCTTTCCACTCTACCCATAAAACCAGATACGTATCCTTCGTGGTTAACGTCTTGTCCCAGATCTCGGTAACTTCATCCTGAGTCCTGCTATGTGTCCTTACTTTGCACACAGCTACCAAATCTACTAAGAGTCCCCCCTCCTCATCAGCCATTGTCTTGGGAAAGCGAGCCAGATAGTCGTCATTGACCAAATTCAGGAATCCGACCTCTTGTTTCTGGCTATTGTAGAGCAAGGCGTCTTTTCGTTCTCCTCCTTTTTGAATTCCCCACAATTGAGCTTTCTTTGTCTTACAAAAGAGATACTCTGTCTGCTCTGGCATATCAGGTAATGTTGATTCATCTACCTTCATGATAGGGAAAGGGTAATACCATCCCTGTTCTTCCTCCAAATCTGACTCATTAACTGGCATAGACTCATGCCTGAAAATGTATTCTTCGCATCCGTCTGGGAAGATATGAGGTCCGTCATTCCATGTTGACTTCTCCGGAGCTTTGTGGCGTGTCCATCCCGGCGGTAGTGGCTTCGTAAAATCCTTGTAATTCTCCCGATCCTCATACCATGTAGATCTTATCCGTCGCCACAGCTCAGGCGGATCCGTTGGAGAGTTGCTAGTGTACCACTCGGTAATAGGTGCCGTTTCTTCCAGTTCATCATAACCTCTTGCCATCACTGTCGCTTCGTTATATCCTGGATCCACAGTGCCGCTCCATCCGATCCATGACCAGGAGGGTAGACCGGAAGGTTTAAGTTGAATCTCCTGGGCCCTTGACGAACGAATGCGTCTTATAAGATTGGTGGATTCAAGCCACGGCTTCCAGCCGAGTCCACGCTCAAACATCATTTCTGGTATCCCGTACAAGAAGCCACCTTTGAAACGTCGACTGAGGACAGAAAGGAATCCTGAGATTGCAGGGAGAGCATCCTCGTCGTATCGGAATGTCATGTCGTTATAACGCGATACAAGAAGGCTGAATGTAGACCAATCGAAGAAGCCAGCAATGAGGATCCTCATGGATGAGTCTATTGACGTCTGGTTGCCAGGATCTCTCTCAAGTTGGACTTTCTGTGCGGATTCTTCATGCCACACGCTACATGGGCACATCCAATGTAGCTGCTCCTCATGAAAGACTATCTTTCGAGTGGACATCCTCAATTCCTGGTATATCCAGCCTCTTTCGTAGTAAGGCAGAAAGTATTCCGCTTCCAGGCCGAAGTTCTCGTGTCTCAGCAGCTTTTGGTCTCCGAAAGGGATAATGCCCTGTTTGAGTTGCCGAGCAGCCGAGATACCCTTGATACCCGCTAGGCCCGTGAGAGAGTCACCGTCAGCTGCTATAACTGTGACGATCGCGTTGGCGTAGATGGCGCCCATTGAATTTAGTTGTCGAGCAGTTGAATCTCGATCTTCGTGAGTGATGCATATTGCATCTGCCCAGAGATATTTCTCCCCGATGGTTGCGGTCAAGGACATTGCGTTGCGTACAATGGGAGAGACATACCCTGAAAAGTCTGGGTTTTCCAGAGCATCTGGCACTTGAAGCATGTCGAGAATGCTCGAATCGACCACGCGGCCCATGTGATTTCCGTAAGTGTAACTTAGCGCAACGTAGTTCCCTTGGACATTCCCTGGAACGAGGCATTTCTGTTCAACGTCGATCAGCCAAGCAGGCCGTGTATGCCATATCTTGAGGGGATTTTGGCACGACGCGCCATGTGATGATAGGCAAGTGTCTTTCCATGTATTTAACACCGCCAGATCTGCCCATTCAGGGTCAAGAATACGGGTAGTACCAGGATGATTAGACCCGGGTTCTTCCTCAACTAGAGAAAGATTCCAGGTGTATCCGCAGTAATCCACTGTCTCATCAAGGGTAATAGCGTAGCCTCGTGTACCGAATTCGATTCGAACTTCTCTGGACATATCATTCTCGTTTCCGTCTTTACTGTATTCGTAGAGAGCTTCCACTATCGGCTGGAAATGAGGACATTGTGCGGGTAGTGGAGTTTTGTAGCTTCCGAGGTTAATTCTGTGGTTAAACTTATCGCTACTCGTCAGTCGCCGCCATACAGCCTTGCAAGTTTCGCAACTGGTCACCCAGTCTGGGGTCTTATGGCCGATTTTCATTGCGTCTGTCATTACTCAGATCTTGAATGTCTTTTGGATAGATGAGAGGTTTATTGGGGTGTATTGTGGAACTCATTGTCAGCGGTCAAGGATTAGTTATTGTCGAGTGATACGAGTTTCATACACCGCCAATAAGCCCTAGAACAGCTAGCGTCGTTGGTGGGTGACGCAAGACTCAGGTGTCTTATTAGATGCTGAGTTATACATTTACGTTTAGTTGAAATAGTTAGTGACATGTACCAGGTATTGCACGATGATTAAAGACTCTTTATCATATGTTTTAACGACAAATAACACATTTGGTGAATGTGAGATACACCAAATATTCCTCGCCGGTCTCAAGCATCCACGATCCCATTCTCCTTCCCAGCAAGCACGAGTCTCGGGACGCTATGCTTAAATACATTCTCAGGATCATACTTCCTCTTCAAAGCCGCCAGCGTGTCATAATGTTTCCCGTAGACCTTCTTAACATCAACATCCTCATGGGACCCAAGAGAGATGTAAGAACCTTCGAGAATATTATCAGCGTCTTCTGCCTCAAGATTAGCCTTGACCTCGGCAGCCCACTGAACCCGCTCATCTGCGATGCTCTTGTCTGCAAGAATGGAGTAGATCTCAAGCATATGATGGCGTGCCCTCGTTCCAAAAACAGACTTTTGTTCTGGCTCCTGTACTGAGAGTAGTGTATGGTATGAGAAGATCAGACTTCCGCCTGGAGCATTGGCACAATGCTTTCCCACGATTCTAAGGGCATTGTCTGTCATTTTCTTGGCATTGAGAGTGTAGACCCGACCGTAAGATGGCCACGTGACAAGCTTTTCGTTATTCTCAAGCATTTCCGCGAGTGTGATCTCCTGTGTGTTTTCCATGATGCAATCCGCTGCTCCAGCGATGTTCTTGATCCAAGAGTGGCCTTCGTCTTTGTCTTCGCCGTGCCAGGTCGCGATAATCATCAGAGTTACAGGCTGACCTGGCATTTGGGCTATCATGGGCTGGAGCTGAAGGTAAACGGGGAGCTGTTCCGACTCGAGAAGTCTTTCATAGTGTTTGGTGTAAGAGGTGAGAGCGGCGGTTAGGTCGGTTGAGTCATAGACGATAGTCGATGAGAGAATCTTCAAATGTTAGTAACGGACTGGCATGAAGCTTATGTTACTTACCTTGTCAACGGGATAGACCTTGATGGTGAGCTCAACGATTACGCCCAGTGATCCTCCACCACCTCGGAAACCAACAAGCAGCTCCTCGCTAGCATCCTGGAGTTCTCCACGAGCGTTTATAATCTTCGCCCCGATGATCTGGTCGACGCCGAGACCATAATGCGATGTCAAGGGGCCATAGCCACCGAGAGTCGCCCATCCGGTATATCCTACACTTGCAACTGTGCCACTAATGATATAAGCATCAAGATCCGTAGAAGTCTGGGCCATGGCACTTACGTAGGCGTTGCCAACCCATCATTACCCAAAGCCTTGGCCAAGTGACCACTGAGGATACCACCGCCGACTCTTGCGCTTTTCTTGTCTTGGGCTACGACAACGTGCTTGATATCTCGCATGTCTATAACAAGAGCTCCATCGACTAATGTCCGACTGGCGCAATCATGGCCTCCCCCACGTACACTAAATTCGACATTGCGCTCTAGACAGAAACGGACCACTGATGCAACGTCGTCCCCGTTCTGAGGTCTGACTACACCAAGAGTCTGGACAGGTGTCTCAATAAAGCATTGCTCAATTGTCTTGTAGTCTGGTACGTCAGGTGCATAAGTCTTGGTTTGGGTATCCGCGAGGTGAGCCTCTAGCTCTGTGAAAAGAGAAGGTGTAGTCATGATGAACACATTGCATGTAAATGGAGTAATCAGGGGTGACTTCGGGGACATTTTATATCCTTTGGGACTTCTAAGCTATCGCCTGGCTAAGCACCTCGACTTGACAAATCACCACAGTAACTCATAGCTGTAAGAAGTTATGGCGTATGTATGTCTCTCCCAATTATTGACAATATTATGCTGACAGCTGAGACTCCATTCTTATTCGTCAAGGGGAGAACTAATGCAAGCCCGGCTTATTCTTGGGTTTCGCGATGCATCATCTTACTAAGGCTGAGTGAGAAACAAGGGTTGGTTGACCCCTCTTTTCTCCGACTTGGTGATGGAGGACGGTGATGCAACTGTAGGATTTGGAATGATATCTAAGCGCCCAATCTAGGCATTAGCATTTGGTAGATAGGGCTTACGCTGTAGATCAGTGAGGCGTAGCAACTCGTTATAAGACACTGTGCCAACGCATGTCAGCAGCGCTCCATTTATCGTCAAATTGGCAATGACTTTGAAAGTTGGAATTATTGGTGCAGGCATCGGTGGGCTTAGTGCCGCTATTGCACTTCGACGAGCGGGAGCCAAAGTCGAGGTAAGTATTGCAAATATCCAACCATCGATCTCGCTGATTTCGTATAGATCTTTGAGAGATCAAACTTCAAGGATGAGATAGGCGCTGCTATAACCATCACTCCAAATGGAATGCGCGTTCTTGAAAACTTCGGCTTTGATCCAAAGACTGCTCGTGGTGTACACAACAAGCAAGTGCGCATGGTAGATCCGTATACATTCGAAGATCTAGTTGTCGAAAACTTCAGTGAGGTTGAAGAGGACTATGGCGCACCCTTCATGTTCTTTCATCGTGTGGACCTTCATACTGCACTGAAGGAGATGGCCTTGTCAACTAATGAGCTATATCTGGGTTCGCCGGTCGTAATTCACAATGGCCACTCTGTTACCAGCCTTGATTGTGAGAGCGGGACGATTGTTCTGGATAACGGAGAAGTTTTTGAGAAAAACCTTGTTGTAGTGGCTGACGGGGTTCGAGTAAGTCAATATGGTTTATTAAACCTAGATTTGACTAGCTAATCTTGTATCAAGACCAGGCTCATCAACGAGGTCACACAACAGGACATGCCTTTAGAAGACCTCGGCTCCTCTTTCTACCGCTGCCTGATCCCCTTCTCCGAAGTTAACAAGAACCCCGACCTTGAAGCCATTTTTCAAGATCAAGATCCAGGGTTCTGGGTTCCGTTCGATCTACCAACAGGCACATTTGTTGTTACCTATCCATGCAGGGACGGAGAAATGCTCAACGTTGCGTTTCGACACCAGACAAAGGCGGAAAATGAGCATGCAGTCGATTGGAACAATGATACTAATGTGCAAGATATCATTTCCATGGTAGGGAGGTTTAATCCACTGGTGGCCAAGTTGTTTGCTTTGTCGACGAGCGTTTCTGTTCACAAGTTGTATCGAAGGGAGCCTCTTGAGACATACACTCGGGGGAGAGCTGTCATAATTGGCGATGCCGCACATCCCATCCAGCCAACACACGGTGCGTCAAATGTTCCCGTCGCATCACATTACTAACAAGGAGCACAGCACAAGGTGCAGTTCTTGCGATCGAGGAAGCAGCAGCACTAGAAGTTCTCTTCAAAGACGTGCAAAACCCAGAACAGGTTCCGGAGCGTCTAGAGTTATATAACGGTATTTTGAAGCGCCGCATTCATGTAACACAGCTACTGTCGGATGCTCAACCTGGGATTTCTAGTGATTTGCGGACGAGAGCTGATGATATTTGGGGAGAGGGCATCTTTCCTCCAGACGCAATGAACTTTACGAAGCCGATCAGAGACTTTTTCTACACGTGGGATATTATGAAAGAGACAGAAAATGAACTGGGTCGTGTAGCATCTTGAACGATTAGGCTACTGTTCCTATTTAGATACGACGTTTGAAGTCGCTATGGGATAGCTGACATGGTGACCAAATAAATCACTACCCAGTCTAGCTCACTACCTGCTCGTGCAACTATGGTATTTTGTCTATTAGATCTCCTTCAAAATACTAGCAAGAGTTTCAACCTCAGACGTGATATGAATACCTGGTATTATATATCATGACTTGGGTTCTTCGCCGTTTTAGTCGCAACGGTCCCAATAACCGACTTACTTCACGAAACCCTCCAGCCAATTACAAACATCATAGTAAGTCACCGGAACTTTCGCAAGTTTTGTAAACAAGGGTCTATCAATACATCTGGACTGAGACTATTAGATCTTAGCTGGGTTGGAAATTAAACTACACTTAATAGAGTATGCACTATCGATTCCACAACTGAGACTAGCGTACATCTAGACTGTACAAAATATATAAGACTCAATGAACCCCTTTCTAAATTTTTATCTTTTGTTCTTCACCAGTTTTTGCCTATATGTCTCTCTTAGCCTGTTTCTGTTTATCACGCACTCGCCCTCGTTAATCCAACACGCTCGCTCAGGATGATTTCACAAAAGTACATTGCCGCCTTTATAACAGCTTATTTAGCGGCTGGTTCCCAAGCCGGCCCTTGTAAGCCCAGCTCCAGGATCACGGAGAGCCTCATCACGAGTGATGTTTCGACTGCAATCGCATCCGCAACCACAATCAGCTCCATTGAAGCCACCACAGTGGTGGCCTCCTCCACTTATTTGCCAAATGGAGAGTCGAGTGTCATGATCACGGAGTCCGTGAGCAGTACAGAGACATTTCTACAACCCGAAGAAACATCCACCACCGCCCTGTCGACTACCGAAGGCATACCGACAGAGATTGCCACAACAGCCGAAGCTACTACCGCTACCGCTGCAGCCACGACGACTACATCACAAGAACCGTCCACTGTGCCCTTCCTAATCAATGCTGGATTCGACGATTCTGATTTATCCGTTGAGCCTTGGGAAATGTACGACTTCGAGAATACTGTATCCATCGCCTCTGACATCAAACATGATGGACGCTATTCCGCTCGCATCAATAATGGGCAAGGAAAGGCGCAAGACTTTCTCAGGCAGCCGCTCCAGGGTTCTGTCACTGCTGGCGTCACATACACCATGTCCGCATGGGTCAACCCAAACGAGTGGTGCGCCGGTGCTACGCTCTTTTGCTCATATAGTAATAACTTTCGGGATAATGCTGAGTCCTTTGTTCTCACTGGGGCAACAAACGAGTGGACGTATATTTCTACGACCTGCACGTATACCCAGGAGCAAATTGATTCTGGGGGATTGTATTACTCGATAGGGTTTTATTTCGTCACCAGTCTAGGCGTAGGCTATATAGATACTGTGGATTTCTCAGCTTAGGATGCTGAGAAATGAAGCTATATCTACTGAAATGTCCCCATCGGATACAAGTGATGGAGACAGCGCTGCGCCTGTGTCTGAAGCACAATCGTCAACTCCGAGAGTGACAGGTGGGTTGCATAAAAAGTGGTACTGGTTTAGCCGCTGATATAAATATTAGATCAATCTTAGTATATGTATGGCCTAAGCGTATGATGATAATTCTGTCTGGTCTGCTTCAAGTCCCTATTTTTTAACAACCCTAATATGATGGCGCTTGATCTTTGAGACTGAAAACACGATTTGGGTACGATACAGTTCGGAATGTTCACATGTTTAACAAGTGAGATTATTGAGTTCGGTTGTTAACAATTCTCATTCGATGCTAGGCATATAACGCTTCGTTAAACGCTTTGTGAAGACAATATGTGTCTAGTTGTTGCCCTTGACACGACCATCGGGCTTTCCATCCTTGCGAAGACCATCATGCTCAGTGGGCTTGTAGTCGCCGCCGTCGTCGCTGGTGCTCTCGAGACCTCCGCTGCTGCCGCTGCCAGAGGTCTTTCCACCCTCGACTCCAGCCTTATGGGGGTCAACCTTGCCATGAGCGAACTCGCCGGTGCCAACGCGGCCGTCGGGCTGGCCATCCTTGCGGAGACCGTCGTGCTCTGTTGCGAGTGTTAGTAAGAAGTGAATGATGGAGGTATAGAGGAGGTGCTGTACCAGTGGGCTTGTAGTCAGACATGGTGATGTTTGGAAGTTGTGGAAGGTGAGTTGAAGTTGGTGTTTGTTGTGATGGTTGATTGATGAGAATGTGAGTGTAATGATGAGTTAAAAAGACAATTATCAGCGAACAAGATGTCCTTTTTGTACACAATTATTCTCATCAACTCTCATACGTGATCTAAGATGCATGAATTCATTGACGTCACGATTCAAGTCGCGGTGCGCGTAAGAACAAAGACAGCAACGAGCAATCAACAGATCTACTCTTGTCTCACCCGAAATCGACATCTCAACGTCATGAATCGACACGATCGTGGTGTTTGCTCCTATTGTCGATGGTTACAGTGGTCATTGACTTTTGCTTTTGTTAATTCCACAGCCTTAAACCGCCCTAGAAATTAACGGCCAGGTACCATCGATCGTCGCAGATCTAGCGCCATCTCCACATGCCATCATCTATAACTGGTTAGACCTGTATGACAGCGTATATTGAGAGGTCAGATCGGCGGAGACCATGCTCCGGTTTCCCAGATATCGGATTCCTCATATTCGATTGTTCCTGTAAGCCACGATATCGTCAACGTCATGATGTCGGTGAGAGAATAGAGCATGTCATAGAAGTTGGATTGTTTCACAACCAAGCCATTGGAGGAGGTTTGCTACGACGAAAAGAGGCTGTGAATTGACAAGAGTCAAAGGGGAAATCGGGGAGCTAACGTCAACTCCACGTGTCAACTCTGTTTGACTGTGGCCCGGAGGGAGACCGTTGGCCATTAGTGGTCAGGTTTTAGTCCTCTGCGGTCATTCAATACCTCTTTCGGGCTGATGTATGGGGCATTGAGCATCGAAACCAGCCACAGACGACATCAGACGGACTAGACAGACCAACCTCTTGTTCTGCTCTCTTATTGCTTAGCTAATGGATCAGTATCAAGATTCTAGCCATGCGTTTGTGCCCTACTTCGTATGACTCTCGAGGCAACCGAAGACATATTTTCTTTAAATTTGTACCAATCACTAAAAGATTCCAGCCAAATCAGTGTTCAAGTGCACGCATAACTGATATGGACACAAGAGATTTCTAAGACAGGCATCAAGCTCCGATCAAAGGAGATGTCTATGGTGATCATTCGAAACCGATATCGAAGGTATTGAACATCGATAAGCAAGACTTGAGAATGATGTCTCCGCGAAGGGAAAGTCGATTATGAAGTCATTGATGATTGAAGCTCTCAGTGTTCATCTTGCAAGTCAGAGACTCCTGTCGTGTCTGGGGAAAAGCCCAGTGTTCCGCCGAGATCAATTTTATCGCTAAATTTCGCAGAACCTGTATCATTGACACTATGTCTTGGAAACTTTGTAGATATGCCCAGAAGTAAAAATCGCGATGGCGCTTCCACAGAGTTGGTTTTGTGAAAGGTGGGAAGGTCGAGGACAATGCTGACGTCGGAGGGTGCAGCGCATTTTTTAGTGGTATAGGCGGTAAATGCTGGAATTTCTATGCTGTATTCGCTAATAAGACATACATGACTTACCCTACGCTGTCGTTTCACAGGTCGGTGGTAAGGAAGAGAGTCAAGCTCAATCCACAAATACCACAATAGCCATTATGGTCAGTAGAGGAAAATGATGTGTTATGAGCAATCAAGGTAGAATTGAGTAGCAGGATATGAAGCTGGTCAAGTTGTTAGAGTAAGATGTGGGCGATGTTGAAGAGACAAGAATAGATGGAAAGAGGAGTAAGACTCTGAGGCAACGGACGACAAACTAGGCACGTGTGCGAGATTTATGGGCTCGTGGCAAATTACGGATACAAAGGAACAATAACCGAAGGTTTAACCTTTTGACAGGACTTTTGGCAGATTACGGAGTACATTGAGGTTAATGTGACAACCGGTGGGTAATGGTCTATCGGAAGAATTCAACTCTTGCCATGTGGATTGTCAGATCACATAATTGTTTCCACCGTGTTGGATGTAATTTACAATTCCCGCTTACTCCATGTCAAACTGCTGACAGGAATTCCATAACCTACAGTCCCTAACCGGGGTGAGACATTGTGATCCAGGAATGGCTTCCCCAGTGTCTCTTGGGCATTCTCTCCCAGCCTTCTGGCATGATCCATGTATCTTGAGTTCTTGACTCATGGAGAAGCGATATTAATCGTACAGAGTTTGCGAACACGCGTTGGTTTGACGACATTTCCCTCGCGTCGCAGTGGACTTGGTACCGTACCATCGGCCGTGCTCCCAGTGTAACATGGCCCTTGTGCTCTCCCGCAAACGACCATATTAATAGAAATGGTCTGATCAACATGTTCAATCAACTATTGGCTCCAACAAACTGGGGAAACACATAAAAAAAAGTCGGCCCATCAACAAATCGAGTGTCAAGCCAGCACTAGCACATAAGACTACAGGCTGCGGCTCTAGACTCGGTTATTTCTGGCCGTCTCTCCGTCAGCTTCTTATTTGCGAATTGGGGTAGCAGATGATCTGAGTAAGAGTCAGCTCCAGCTTGAACTTGGCTAGATCTGTCGTGGCTTGCAGCTTGCAGCTTGACAGAAAGCATCGGGCCTTTTGGACTCTGTGTGCGAAACGGGTGGCCCGTTCGGCAGCTACTTGCCGAGCTCTCGGCATCCTCTTGGCGTTGTCTCGGTGATTGACTTTCAGCTCCGTGACCTCGTGGCTGTTGCTGCCGTTGAATGTCACGGATCGCGTGCCGCTTGTGCCACTGGGTTAGGTGAGTTGTACAGAGTGAGCGTCTTAGGCAAATTGAAGAGGAAACAAGAAGGATATTCCGCTAGGTCTGGGTAAAAGTGGCTTATTGAGGCTTTGTATTTCCGGGTACAGCTTAAAAATGTCCCGTAGAGTGAAGCTAGGCGTGATTAGTGTCGTTGGATACCGCTGTTGACATGTCTTGTATTAGAGTTTTTAATACAATTGCTCCATCAGTAAGGCGGCTCTGAAAGAGATGAATATGTTTCGAGATAACTGCATGAGACATGAGACACGCTTACCCACCCAGCCATCCTGCTCATTCAGCACCCCTTTAGTCGCGACTTCGGCTAATATGTACCACGGGTTGAAGGTTTCGGTTGACCGGGCCGACAAATCTTACTCTTCTTACTTAACCTTTACTGGAAAGAGTTGCAACAGTGGAGATGCACCCCCGCCCCCATGGGGAAATAGGGAAAATATCCGGAGTGGTGAGAGAGAGAACAACAGGCTAGGAGTCTTTAGCCTATATACCTTGATTCCTATTCCTGTCAGGGGGGTAAATACACACAGAGCCTCGGTTAATAGCCTAATAAGGACCCTTAGCAGTTCATATTTAATCTTCTGCTTGGCACATCATCTTGGCGGTCTTGGTCTTTCGCATTGCATTCGCCCTTATCCGGATTGGACTCTATCAAATCAAATCCGGCAATCACCTTGTCACCTTCACGATGCCTTTCGCTGTCGGTAGTTCCGTTACCAAGCAAGACCTCGCCGTCGCTCAGGCTGAGGCGCCTCAGCTCGCCAAGGTCAAATGGTGGGCTGATCCTGGCATGCGCCAGCTGTACTTTTACGCCGCAGTTCTCTGTGTCTGTTCAGCTACCACTGGTTACGATGGGTAAGCTATGCCAATTCTGAGACATGGACGACTCAAGCTAATTGGAAATCTATAGTTCTATGTTGAACACGTCCCAGGCCATGGACGACTGGCAGGATTACTTTGATCACCCCACGGGCTCCAAGCTCGGTATTCTCAACTCGATCTACCAGATTGGTAGCATCGCCAGTTTCCCATTCGCGTATGTTCCTCTCTTGGCGACCTGCAGACTTGGCGAAGACTAATAGCGGCACAGCCCCTACATGGCTGATCACTTCGGCCGAAAGATTCCCATTGCCGTGGGATGTCTCATCATGATTCTTGGCGCTTTCCTTTCCGCCTTTACCAACGGTTATGGCAGTATGTCTCCAATCTATACCACTCTTTGCGACACAAGCTAATTAGCCATTGACAGTGTACCTTGGCGGTCGATTCCTCGTCGGTTTCGGAAACTCTCTGGCCCAGCTGTCTTGCCCTGTCCTCCTTACCGAGATCTGCCATCCCCAGCACCGTGCCATCGTCTCTGCCATCTACAACTGTTTGTGGAACTTGGGAGCCACCCGTAAGTGAAACACGTGAGAAACCGACTCTAGAATTTTACTGACAGACATCTTTAGTCTGCGCTTTCATCGGTCTCGGTACGATCAACATCAGCAGCGACTGGTCATGGCGAAGCATCACCCTGATCCAGGCTGTCCCATCCCTCATCCAGATCACCTTCATCTGGTGGATCCCCGAATCCCCTCGATGGCTCATGGCCAACGAGCGCCATGAGGAAGCTCTCACCATCCTCGCGAAATACCACGCCAACGGTGACGCCAACAATGCGACCGTTCAGTTCGAATACAACGAGATCAAGGATACCATTTCCCTCGAGTACCAGGCCCAGAAGACCGGAAGCTACATCGACTTTATCCGAACCAAGGGTAACCGTTACCGTCTCATGCTCTTGATCTCTCTTGGTATCATTTCGCAGTACTCCGGTAACGCGCTGATCAGCAACTACTCCAACATTATCTATAACGGCGCTGGAATCAAGGATCAGGCTCAGAAGACTGGATTGAACGCTGGAGAGAACATGCTCAAGCTTTTTGTCGCTATTGGTTGTTCGCTGGGAATTGATCGCTTCGGTCGTCGCCCACTCTTCCTTACTGCCACTGTCGGTAAGTACAAATCTTGCATCTATAACTATAACAATTGGAAATGACGAAACGAAACTAATTGACTCCTAGGTATGCTGTTGTTCTTCCTTGCCTGGACCATCGTCGCCGCCCGCTTTGAAGCCACCGGCGAAACAGAGATCAAGCGCCTCGGATACCCCCAGATCGCTCTCATCTGGCTCTTCGACGTCTGTTACTCCATCGCCTGGTCCGGTCTGATCGTCGCCTACGCTCTGGAGATCTGCCCCTTCAGACTCCGTGCCCGAGGTCTCACCATCATGAACTTCTTCATCCAGGTTGCTCTCACCATCGGTAACCAGACCAACCCCATCGCTCTTGAGAACCTTCCCAACAACTGGAACTTCTGGTGCTTCTATACTGTAAGATGCCCTTCCTTGCTTGACGCCAATGTTTCAAAGACTAACAGACAAATAGGTTTGGATCGCTGTCGAGCTCGTCTTTGTCTTCTTCTTCTACGTTGAGACCAAGGGTCCTACCCTCGAAGAGATCGCTAGAATCTTTGATGGTGATGATGCCAATGTCGCGCAAGTCAACTACAACGATAGTGAGAAGCAGGCTGTTATCGAGACCTCGGAGCCGATACATCATGAGCGCAAGGAGCTGTAATTGCACGCGTTAAAGACTGGGAACATAGTTTAGTATTGGGGTTTAAAGAATCCTAGAAATTGTTACTTCGATTAGATAAGATACTATTAATCTGAACTAAGACTGTTCTTTTCTTATCATATTTCGGTCATTTCTACAACTAGCTGGTTGCATACTAAAGTGCTTGGCGAAGTGTCTTTGTTGAGATATAACCAATTAGAAGAGATGTCAATGTCGTCAAGAGTGCGCCCTTGCGACGACGGTGACGTCGTATCTGACAGGGCCGGATAAAGGTTAAATATAAGATATAACTAGTCTAGCTTGCATGTCTTGTCATCCCCAAGCTACCCGTCATCAAATAAAATGGATCGCAGCTTCGACATCGCAAGCACCGCGTCAATCCACGGCGGTTTTATTCCCCTGGAGCCAGTGAACGAAACTAAGCTACGAACAGCTAATCTCAATCAACCATCTCCCAAAATTGACACTGAACCCGATGTCCCTCTTGCAGAAACCGGCAATAGCAATGCCTCTAGTGACGGTCAAACGAGTGACCTGGGTATATCCAAAACCAGAGGAGTTATCGTCATCATAACTCTTGCTGGCATCAGCTTTCTAAACACAATGGGCTCGGGTATCCTCATCGCTGCCCTTCCTAAAATTGCCCAAGACGTTGGTCTGTCGGAAAATCTCATCCTTTGGCCCGCGGCAGTATACGCGCTTGCAGCTGGATGTCTTTTGCTCATCTTTGGCGCTATCGCAGATGTTGTAGGTGCTAAATTGATGTGGGTTACTGGAAGCTTCCTCTTTGTCGTCTTTACCTTGGCTGTTGGACTTGGTCAGACTGGCATCCAGATCATTCTCTTTCGGACATTGCTTGGGGCTTCCATCTCGATGTGTCTCCCCACAGCGGTTAGTCTGATATCTAATACCTTTCCCAAAGGACCTTGGAGGAACGTCGCTTTTGCTATTAATGGTATGGGCAGTCCTCTGGGTTATGCACTGGGTCTCGTTCTTGGCGGTATATTCACCGATACCATCGGCTGGAGATGGGCTTACTACATGATGGCCATCATCAACTTCTGCTTATCGACGGGTGCGATATGGTCTTTGCCTTCTGTCTACACTGCCTCGGAAAGAAAGTGGACGACAAGACTGAGGCACGAGATTGACTGGGTTGGGGCAGCGACGATGAGTGTGGCGCTTGGCATGCTCCTATATGTTCTGGCCATGATATCGTCATCCTACAAGAGACTTGATGATCCTGCCAATATCACACTTTTGACAATAGCCATTATCTTATTAGCAGCCTTCCCGTTTTGGATGGATTATCAAGTCAAGCATGGAAGACCAGCTCTCATTCCCAACAGTCTATGGAGGAACCGGTCCTTTACTTCTGTTTGTATCGCAGTCTTTCTCTGCTGGGCTTCGCTGAACGGCATCGAATACTTTACCACCCTTTAGTAAGTGTCTATGATATTATTGTTCTTGTCACAATATTAACTGTTGCAGCTTTCAAAAAGTGGAAGGCCTGTCAGCTCTCCAAAGCTCTCTTCGATTCCTCCCTCACGTGATAATGGGCGTGGCAGTAAATATTATAACCGGTATCCTCATCGCCAAAGTGAAAGTGAGAACACTGGCTGTTGTGTCTGCTCTCGTCACAATGGTTGCAGCACCACTCATGGCGACCGTTGACGTAGGGGAGAATTACTGGCTTGCGCCGTTTTGGGCCATGTTCCTTTCACCCGTCAATCCAGACGGTAAGTGGCAATGTCCGACCAACCTGGAAACCAAAACTAACCAAAATAGTTCTGTTCACCGTATCAAACCTTGTCATCTCCGACGCTTATCCCCCTGAGATGCAGTCCCTCGCTGGTGGTGTTTTCAACGAAGTAGCGCAATTTGGCAACTCGGTTGGTCTGGCGATCACTGCTGCTATCGCCGCGTCCGTCACCGAACACTCCGGGATTACGGCGCGCGAAGAGGCTTTGATGAAGGGATACAGAGCCGCGTTCTGGACTATCTTTGCTAGTTGCTCTACTGTCACTATTGTAGTTTGGCTTGGACTAAAGAAAGGGGGCATTGTTGGAAGGAAGCAAGATTAAGTGAGGCTTATCTTGGGTCTTGATCTCTGTAGTTTTGGAGAACCCGTCGGGTAGTTTTCGCGAATGTGACTATTTTTCGAAGACACACGCGTTTTGACTTAACCTTATGATTCAAATGTAAGACAATTGCATGTTCTGTATAAATATTAATACAAAAGCTCGATGCCCTGTCCGTCCCAAGATAGTAACAATTTCTGGCTTTTCATCCGTGGCACGCAAGCTAGACCTGATACAGATGAATGTCAAACCAACACGTGGTCCAAGTCTCCCATTAGGCCTCACAACTGGTTCTTGACACAGACAGGGCCTAGAACTCATCTCGGCCTTGTCGATCAACGGGGCATTCGCGCATCATCCCCGGGAATCGTGAGCAACCGTAGACCGATATTCGAGAATCTCCCAGCCTCAAACGTCTAAATTACCAAGCCGACAGTCCAGCCTATCAGTGCCGTCGAATATGAAAATAAACTTCACTAGATTGTCTTGTTACGGCCACTAGATCATCCTTTCAGGGCTGAACGGGGTCCACCGCGGAGCCGGAGTCAAGCTTGCTTCTTTTCAGCTTGGACCTCCCACGTGAAATACACACACACGAGACACGAGGGAACAAGCCACGGCCATGTTTCCGGCAATGAGATGGCCATATGCAAGTAACTATCACAACGCCAAGTATCATATCACACTGATATAAATGCTCCCCCATTATTTGGCTGACGCCACTGAAGAATAATCCTGTTGCAAGAATATTCTGTGTCGTTTGGGTTGGGTAGTTCCAGGATGATACAGCGCTAGAGGGATGCGGAACCGCAACTGCAGATTTGAGTCTGGGGTTCGCCTAGATCTTTGGTAATATTGCATCGTATTTAGATGATATTCAATGACTCGCATTTAAGACAAGCTACCGAATGTTATCAGTAATCAAGCACATCATCACCATTCGCCATTCATAGACTTGGTAATAACCATCATCAGAAGATAAGCACAGCAATTGGTACTCACACGGCAAGGAAGCCACATAGTCAAAGCGGCTTACTCCCTTCCCCCGGAAGTAAATCATACTTCAGCCACCACGTAGTATCCTGGGGTACCTTGTTCCCTTTCATTAATACTCTCAAAAGAGATGAGCACACGTCTCAGGACTCCGGACGACTGGGAGCCGCCACACAGGCTACAGCTAGCGAAAGATCTTTGACGGTCTGAAATCCAGATGCATAAGCGTTGGGCGTAAATCACTCTACTGCAGGAGTAAAGCTTCCCCGAAGCCCCTTGTCCCTGTCCAAAGCATCGCTCTGCCTCAAATATACAACGCATTGTTCCCTCTCAAACTTTTTAGTGCCTGCATTCCTCATCTTCTTTCCCCCTCCTTCACAAACAAAGTCGTTCCTTGCACACCATAGCCAGGATGGGTGGACTTTGGTTATCGGACGACTATGAGTTTCACAAGCCGAGCACTACTGACATGAACATTGCCAGTATTGCTTGGGGGTTTTCACTGGGTGTGTCCATCTTTAGTGGAACCAAGGCTATGGGACAAACCATCCAGTCTTGGAAGAGAGGAACGAGGACGAATATCTATCTTGCCTTGTTGTGGATGGAGTGGGTGAGCAGTGTGATTATGAGCGCTGTCACATGGTGCTACCTTCGTCAATACATCCCACCTGGCTTCCCTGTCTTCTTTGTCATTGGTATGTGGATATTATCCGGCCTTGTCTTGAGTCTTGCTAATGCGACAGTACAGTCTTCCTTTGGGCTGTTCAGATCCAAACGCTTCTCCAGATTATTATCAACCGAATCTCGATTCTTATGGTCAACCGACGTAACGCGTGGAAACTAAAACTCACGACTTTCCTCGTCCTCCTCGCCATCAATATCAGTGTTTTCTGCATCTGGATTCCTGCTCGTCTCCAAATCAGTCAACAGTACATCCGTGTCAACGCTGTCTGGGATAGAATAGAGAAGGCCATCTTTCTGATTGTCGATGCGGGATTGAACTTTTACTTCATTCATCTTGTCAGGTCTCGACTTGTCGCCAATGGCTTGACAAAATACACTCGTCTTTACCGTGTTAACCTCTTCATGATTGGTATCTCGATGACCATGGATGTAAGTACCGTTCTTTCGAAACCTTCTGAGCTTGGTTAACATCTGATAGGTCCTCCTCATCGCAATGATGTCCCTTCCCAACGATATCGTATACCTCCAATTCCATCCTCTAGCATACCTTGTCAAACTCCACATCGAGATGAACATGGCCGAACTCATCACTAAGGTCGTGAAAGCGAGCAACCCCAATGACTACGACTACTCCGGTTCTCGATCTGGCGGAAAGAGTGGCGCTACAAGAACCGCCACTAACAAAAGGGCAACCTCTGTCTTCCCTGCTGGAAACCAGACGTTTGTCGAAGCTGGTGAGAGTATCGAGATGCCACAGCGGACAGAAGACGGCATCAAAGTGTCTAGGACGTTTCAAACTACCCAGATTGAGGTTGTTAAGCCCAACCGTGATCGTACTGACTACGATGACCTTCAGAGCGAGTCGAGCTCTACGCGAAACTTGAAGGAGGAGACCTTTAATGTTTAAGCTTGAATTGTTGGAGCAGACGTTTGAGCCTTGCGACCGCCATGACGAGCCAGTCCTCCACGGATCTCTTACGGGTGAAGAGGAGGAGAGAGGCGGATACCCGTAATATAGAAATTTCATTTCTTTCGAATATATGTAGCCCGTACACATTATTGATGCTAGGCCTTTTTGAGATGCAATTTGGCCCTTCTTCTTAATTACATGATCCCTGTTCATCCTACGCTATGGTGCGGCTCCGCTCGACCGGTGAAGATGTGACTGTTTAGTATGCAGCATGCGGATTGGACGAATGGCAAGTCATATTATTCCATCGTCTGGTAGAGAATGGCGTGTTGTTTCACATTGCGTAGTCCACCCCAGCATCCGGGGAACGAACCGGCCCAGGTGAGCGATCATGTCTCAACCCGATATTTGTAAATAGGTAATATCTAAGAACGGAGTTTTCCCCAGATCTTAAATCTACTACCTTATCACTTTGACTTTATGCGTTTATGATTCGTCAGACTGTGAGACAAATCAGTTCCAAGCCCCTGTTCTACCATGTCATGAATGTTTTGGTATTTATCGCATACACATAATCAAGGCCTACTGATGTCCCCGTCAAACTTTGTACTCTTTGTTTAGAATATTATCATCATCACTGTTTAAAACCGGTACAATAATCTTCCGAAGTCTTGGCCTTGAACGATGAGCAACAGCCAAGGCCGGCAACCAACATTGTTCAAAGTATTGCATTGCTACTGGTTATTCCGTAACTTTGGCTCAGCTGGAAGTGACTTGGCAATAAAGGATCAGCCCTTGGCATGCATGCATGTTGAAAAACCTTTACTGCTTTGTTATGCCGTCACTGCAAAACAGTATTAACCCCTCTTCCAAGCCATAACCCAAGCCCAAGCCAAGCAAATAATTCCCTGCTTGATAATGTACTTCTTTCTTCGATTCTCGCCAGCTCAGCCCCTGACCACTATATATTCGCTTGTGTCCAGTCAGGGACACCGCCAAGCTTGAAGTCGCTGAAGTGCCTGTTTCCAAATAGCTACTGCTCGAAATGTTGTCATCCGCCAATTTCATATCTTGCCCAAGGCTCTGCCAAGGAAGAACATGACGTTACTTCCCCTGCAAGTATCTTACTAACGTCTTGTTTATTGGCTGTAAACCTCTGGGCCTACGATGTTATCTCTAGGCATATTCCGTTGGGAAGATTCTGTGTCTTCGGTACTCAAATGCCTTTCCTTGATAAACGATCTCCTTAAGTAGACATATCAATACCCACATGAACTGTAAAATTTCGCTTGTCACTATTTCTCTCCCTTTACCTTGTCCTCATCCAAACTGCTTGTCACCTTTATCCTTCCATCTCTCGCGGTAACCCCATTGATACCAGTCCGAGATCCTTAACAACGATGGGTATATTAGGCAAGATATCGAGTGCCCTGGCACCTCCACCACCCAAGGCCGACGACGGACGCGACCAATGGCCCTCTCGTACCGCATATCTCCTTGCCTCGTGTGGAGGTGCTGTAGGGATGGGAAACATGCTCCGCTACCCGTCCCAGGTCTACAACAACAACGGTCTGCAGTGGTTCGTGCCTTATTTGATGGCTGTGTTTCTACTCGCTATCCCCGCCATGGCATTGGAGATCGCTGCTGGTAACGCCTACCGCGGCGGGACAGTAGTTGCATACAACTCAATAAACAAGAGGCTCAAGGGCACCGGCTTTGCGCTCAACTACGTCGGCTTTGTAGTCGTTACCTACTTTGTGCCTATTCTTGCTTGGGCCATGGTATATTTCCAAAAGTCCTTTACGAGCCCGCTTCCTTGGGCTGGCGATACCGAGAATTGGTTCATGTACGAGGCTGTTGGTTCTGTTGATCCTGATACTTCGGGCCGATGGGTTGTGCACCCTGGAGTTTCTCTAGACGGCCGTCTCGTTGGCTGGAATGCGTTCACCTGGTTTACCGTCTGGATTTGCATGTTCCGCGGCGTTGGTCTCACGGGGCGAGTTGTTTATGTCACAATGGGCCTCCCTGTTATCATGGCTATCATTCTGGTTGGCCGTGGTGCATCCCTTCCCAATGCAGGAGAAGGTATCAAGATGTATTTCGGCAGTTGGCACAGCGAAAAGCTAGCTGGAACCAGAATCTGGCGCGACGCCGTTGGTCAAGTCTTTTTCTCGACTGGTGTCGGCTTCGGGTATTACACGGCCTACGCTTCATACAACCGTAAATTCTCCAACGCGGCACAAGACGCAGTCATAGTCGTTCTCTTCAACAGTTTCTTCGAGGCCTTTGCTGCATTTGCCGTATTTGGAATCATCGGATACCTTGGCATGAAGCCCGAGGAAACCGGTGAGATGGGCAGTTATGGCTTGGGGTTTATGACATACCCCGAGGCGTTTGTCGAGATGCCTGGCTCCAACTTCTTTTCTGTGGTGTTCTTCTTCACTATTATGCTGTTGGGTATCAGCTCTTCTTTCGCCATGCTCGACGCGGTTATGACTTTGATCATGGACGCACCTTTCGCCAAGAGATGGGGTCGACCCTGGGTGGCCACTGCTATGGTGACAATCTGTTTCCTTCTTTCCCTCCCTCACTGCACCCAATTTGGATACTATTTCATGGATGGAATCGACAGATGGATCAACAACATTGGTCTTGTCTTTGTCGTATGGGCTGAATGTGTTGGCGCCACCACCTTGTATCGATACCGCGATGTTGTCGGCCAAGTCGGCATGCCATCATGGGCTTCATACAATGGCGGCTTTCTCGGAGGCCAGCTTTTAGGAATCACCATTGGCCATACTGTGGCGCCTTGGGCTGGTGCTGTTGCTGGCTTTGGCGTCTATTTTATCGGTCTCGCTGCCTCTCTATTCTTTGGAAAGGCACCGGACGCGTATGGTGGTCCCAGACTCATGACCAAAAACAAACTCATGTCGGTCTTCTACTACAATGCCTTCTATTCTGTATGTCCGAGTCTTATCATCTCTATATAAGGACTTGCTAACCTAGTCGCAGGGCAACATGCTCAGACATGATCTTAACAGTGTCATAGGCGTCGGTAAGAACTGGTCCCTGCCGTTCATCTGGGCTCCTATGCTCCGATATGTTTCAGGACCTATCTTGGCCATCATACTTAGCCTGGCATACCCCAGCTTTGACGAAGTCAAGAACGATCCTCTTCACATTGTTGGATTTATCGTTGCCCATTGTCTCCTTTTGTGGATCGTGATTGGTTATATATTCCCCCGCTGGTTTGATGTTTTTATCGTCCATGAGCGTCGTGACGATTGGAAGCAACCTTATGCTCCCAATATTCCACGAGGTGCGACAGACGCGCAGGAGGTGGGTAGTAATGAAGCTGCCACGTCAAGTGGAACGTCCTCAAAGGAGTGAACATGTGATTCGGTCGTTCTACTCGTTTTTTAGTCTAGTGTTCTGGACTGCGTCCTCATAATATGACAACAGGTTGCCCTGCAAGAAGGTTGTAATTAACGTGTCTGGTAAACAAACCAAATAACTTCATTAAAAATAGCTTCATGCAGGAAAAACCGTTGGCACTACTAAGCTCCAGGCCAAATCGGAGAGTAGCTTCTGTACTAAAAGACAGGCTACTGTCTGAACGTCTAGGAATACCTTAGTTAGATCGAAGAATTGTTTAATGAGTCCATTGATCTAGCTGCCCCGGCAAAGTCCAACGTCCCTGTGGTGTAGCCATTGACACTCCCAAATTACAATAATCTCACCGCCTGCTTCATTAGATGGAAGAAGCAGGGGTGCACAATATCACTAGCCAAATGACTGCTGACAACAGTCAACGAAGGTCTAGAACATGCAACAGACCGTAAGCATCACCACTTTGTATCTGAACCATTTCATCAACATCCTTTTAAAAGCAATGCTAAAAAGAACGAAAATTAAAACGATAAAGTCAGATTATAAAACGAAATAATACTCGAGTACAGAATACTGTCTCTTTGTGTCAGGATTGGCGTGGATAGAACCCCGGATATAATATCGATGACACCTGGAGATGGTGGTAGTGGATCTACTGACAGGGGTTTGAATGGCTTGATATACGGATTTCAACACCATGGATGCACTACTGACAGTCTATTGATGCCGAGAACTTGTTCTGAGATCGGGGTAGCACTGCTAAGATACGCACCTGACGCTAGACATTATTTTCTCCTTATGCGAATTCCTCCATCTCACTTCTCCATCTCTTGATCATTCTGCCTTCTGCTTCATTCTCTAGATCATTCCACGGTACACTTGGCAAAATGAAGCTTGCATTTGTCGTATGTGTTTTGCTGGGCGTTGCTCAAGAGGCCACTGCTGCTGTTACTGATCGACAGTGCAGTACCAAGGTTGGACCTACCTCGGTGAAGAATGTCAAGAGGTCAACACAGACGGTTCGATCACAGTTGACAGCCTACAAGCAAATATGCCACAGAGTTGTCAAGACTGTGATACCAAAGGCCACGACAACTACTATTACCGAGACCTCAACGTCGACAACATCTATCGTAATCCCAAAGAAGACGGATGTTTTCTTGACAACCGTGACAGGCGAGTCGAATAGTTAACAAGTATAATCTCGTGCTTGGCCGGCTAACGAGACATCAGAGACTACCACCATCGAAGAGTCGACCGTGACTACCGCCAGCGCCACATCGTTTACCACCACTGTAACCACTACCACCCCGACCACGACCATCCCGACCCCTGCAGGCTTTACTCCCGCTGCCTCCGATGTTTCATATGTTGCGAAGAAGCGCGAAGTGCCTCAACGATTCTCTCGAGCCAAGACCAACATCGTTAAACCCAAAATGTCGACCGTCAATGCCAATGGAAAGAAACTCAATTATTCTCCTGCTGTCTACCCACAAGCTGTCAACTGCCGCGAGGTTATCAAGACTGTGATTACCAAGACCGTTACACTGAAGCAATGCAAGAAGACTCCGACAAGGACTGTTGTACTTCCTCGCCGCACCATCACCAAGGAGACCACTACAACTACAACAAGTACCAGCACCATTATTGAAGCTGATGAAACTATCACCGTCACGGCGAGAACTCTTGAAACTTCAGTAACTACATCGACATCCACAACAACATCTACAACAACCATCACTGGTATAGTATATCTGCACAAACCCTGATGAATGCCCTGCTAATTGGAAAACCTCACAGAAACTCAAACCTCAGTTGCACCAAGTGCCACCTTTTACGCAGCCTGCGCTAGTAGCAACATGATTAGCGCCGCCAACGGAAACCACGGCGTTACTGTACTTATCTTTATGGACGATAATAATATGAGTAACGATATTATCAACACCGAGCCTGATTCAGCTTATGATTGCTGTGTTGCCTGCCACACAAGTACAAACTGTGTCTTTTCCGCTTATCTATCTGGCGGTTGTGCATTTGTTCTCGGTTCCACTTGCAATCCCGCTGCTACGTTTGGGACAGGTTACAAGACTGAATCAGGTTTCCCAGCCAGATCTGGCGTGGTGATCAATAATGGACCTTGTGGCCGTATTAAAAACCAAGGAGATAGGTGATGATAGCTTATAGCTCTGTTAGACAGCGGTTCATGAAGAATAGTGGGAGATTTCAATGCTATAGTTTATTCTGATCTTGATATTCACCACTTTATACTATATTCGACACAAGTGCCAACCGTCGTCTATCGCTTCCACCAACCCTCGCTGGCCTAGTTCAATACACTCTTCCGCTTTTCGATAGAAGCTTCGTTGATAGACTGCTCATCGTCTGACCAGTAGTGCAACTCCTTCTGAACTGGCAATTGAGGAGCGTCAGAGCCCACCTGACGACTGAAGCGGTTGAACGCAATGAAGGTGTCATTGTCGCCAGCAATCGCATTGTTTGGCGTAGCAACACGCATGGAAGCACGGTGGACTTCGACTGCGTCTTCTTTGATCATCTCCTTGCGGGTGAAGTGATAGAAAAGATTGAGGGCAGGAATGGAAAGAACGTGAATGACGATGGAAAAGAGGACGAGCCAGTATACCGTAGGTGCCAGAGCGCGAACCAGATTGGTTTCTTCCTCATCACCCTCGCCGTCTTGGGGGAACAACTGGCGGGCATGCTCAACATAAAAGACAGCTCCAGCACCGATAGGTCCAAAGTATCCCATGAAGAGAGCATCCTTCCAGCTTTTACAAACGGCGGGCATGGCTTTGTAATAGGTAAGAACAGCTGGCAGGCGACGGAAGACAAGAACGAGGAAACCGAGACCAAAGAGGCGAGGGAGAGTGATACCACTACCGGTGGGGTCATGAAAGCTCTCCCAGGGTAGAACGGCACCAATGTACATGAAACCGCTAAAGTTGAGGAGAATGGTTATGCATGCGTTGACTTGATCATGGCGCGACTCAGTTTCGCGGAGGTAGTTGCCGTCCCAGTTGAGCGCGCACCCAGCGACAAAACAGGCGAGGAGATCGTCAGTTCCTATGGCTCCGCAGCTGCCGACGATGAAGAGACCTAGTGTTGTTGGGAAAAGAACGTAGGACTCGTCGTCAATATACTTGCTGAAGAAGAATGAGTTTAGCAATTAAGACTAGCGAGTGGGGATTGGTGACAAGAGAATACGTACTGCTTGAGGCCAAGCTTGATAGCTTTGCATGCACCGTATCCAACAATGAATCCGTAGGCAATGGACAAGGCGAAGACATACAACCAAGTCTCAACGAACCAGGTCTCAAGGGCATGGGCGACACCACCACCAAGACGTCCGACCTCATCATTACTACCCATAAGTGCGTGAGCAGCAGTATTACCTGTTTCAGCAGTGGAGCGAGCCACTACAGCATCGGTGCCGGCACCTGGCACATCGGCATGTCGAATAAGGTATGTGGCGAGCATGAGGAAGAGGAAGCCAAAGCCTTCATTTGCACCAGCCTCGGCCGAAATGATCTCTCGGAGTGGACGGGGCACAAATTTATCAGCAAATGGGCCTTTTGCTATTTCCTGAGAGAGGATCGGATCGATACATGTAACGCAGGAGGCAATGACGAGGGCAGCTAGAAATGTGATTTTGGGTATGGTGACCATGATGCAGGCCGATGTGCAGAGCCACATGACGGTCATGATGGGCAAAAGACACAGGGCCATCGCCTTCCATCTTTTGATGCAGTACTTGGCGGGGAGTTGGTAGCCAGCGATGACAAGCTGGACACCGATCATGACTCGAGTGACACCCTTTGTAACATTGGGTTAGCATATAATCGAAGTGCAGTTTCCGTGGATGGCAAATACATACCAGAGTGATAACACTCGTCTGACCTGGTGTTGCAGAACCCCATTTCTCACTGTCTATAAATTGTGCTGCTATAGGGCCGAGGGCAACTCCGAATACGACAGCAGGTACTGGAAAGTGTTAGAAGGTAATGGGCATGGGACAAAGATGTATGGATGCACTGACAAGCTTCTCCAAGATACCAAGCCTGCTTGATCTTGACGGAGATGATCGCGTAGAAGAGGATGAATGTGCCTAGATCGATGGACACATGTCAGCCAAGAACGCATACCAAGACGATGATGGCTGGGCGCCACGCAAGAAGGAACATGAGTGCGGATACGTACCCAATACGCTGAGCACAATATTCAACTCGCTGAGACTCAAGACTGGCATCTTGGCGACGAGAGGGTTGACAATCTAGGAAAAGAATAACACACAACAAAGGAAATGTGATGCGAAAAGAAAAGCGAGAAAAAAGACAATGGAATTGAAAATGAATAACAGAGGTCCAGCCTACAAAGAGAAGAGAATAGAGGAGAGGAGAGGACGAGAGTGGAACAAGACGCTGGGCCAAGCCCTTTTCTATAGGATCCTGGATAGTCTGTTTTTAGAGTGCCGCTGGTGGACTCAGATCACAAACACGATGAGTATCGCCAAGATCTAGAGACAAATGGAGAATCCTGGCCTTCGAAACGATTAAAAAGACAAACAGTGGCTAAATTTAACTACACAAACACAAGAATGATGTATACTTCGTTGCAAAGTCACGGAAGATGAGAGAGGCAGAGAAAGGCCAAGAGCAATGAGTCCAAAACGCCGAGCACCGCCAGCGATTCAATACATGTCTCAAGGGTTTGTTCAGAACCTCTGAACGCAATTGGGAATGCTGGTTGAAACCCTTGGCAGGATATCGAGTTGAGTTATCACAGTATACTACTGGCTTGGCGTATGAGATGGCCTTGGCGATCGGCATTGTCAACTTGGGTACAGATTAGAGACAGTCTAGGATGGAGCGGTACTGTTCAGTAAGCTAACCGGTGACTGAACGACATTGGGAGGGAATTTGGTAATAAGAAGGTTCGAGATCATGGACGCGATATAAGTGTGTTACTCAGGTAAAGACGTGGTAGTGGTATCAGATCAGCGAATTTAAGCTTAAAAACAAGAATGCCAAGCAGATGCCGTTTCTACATGGGGTTACCTTGCCGCACGATGTTACAATCGATATTTTATTTTATGAGAGAAGAAAATCAAGGACACAAAGTAGGTTGTAATCAACTTATTACCGGATAAAGGATTCCAAAGCAAGGTATGCGTTCTGTGCTGCACCTTTTGCTATGACCTCTTTTTGCGCATTCCCATAACCGAAGAAGACCCAACGGGATACACGGTCCAAGTATCATAGAGTAGTATTTATAGTACTTCGCTGTGCTATACTCTCTTGAATAGGCAGGTAATCAGTAGATCCGTTAATATTTCTCATCGGGCCAGTGTCTGTGCAAACCAATGATGTTTACAACTATAACTATCCTCATCATGCTAAGTACTAACCTTGAAGAACCATGTGCCCTGAGCCACTTAAGCCACTGTTGTTTTATTGCGCATTGTGATCCGGACTACCCGGGCCGGGGTCGATTGTTCATCCCGGGGGTGAAACATGCTTTGTCGATGTCAAACAGACTGTGTGTGATCGGCGCTTGCAGCCCGGAATATTGAGTAAATGGACCAATCGATTTGATGGTGCTGTGGTAGAATACGCATATCGTATTCGTAGAGGCTCAGCCGTCATCATTGACCCTCGTCGAGAGCCGTAACCGCCTATCGGTATCGATCTGAGATCCTGGGGCCGTGGTGGCAGAACGAGTTTTTAGATACCGCACAGCCGATAATGGTGCATTTTGTCTCGTAATTATTGTATGTCATGTCTCATGAAGTGGCCATCAAGGTTGTTCTTGCTGTTAAGGCTCCAGCTTCACCCTGAGCAAAACACAAGACATACCGTGCCTTCTTTTCTACGCGTGAGTACTCCGATACTGTATATATTTGGAAGGTGTGTTTGTTTGCCCACTACGTGATGTCACCTGGTAGCCTAAATGTAGACATTCGTAGAGTCTTTCACAATAGTCTTGGCTCTGACATGGTGTAAAGAAGACTGGGACCGGGACTTGAGGAATCCGACTTGTCTTGGCGGATGCATATTGTGGCATTGCTCTCAGTTATATCCACGTAGATAATCACGGGTTATTACTATTTAGCAAGATATAGGGTAGTAAGTGGGTTAAAGTTGTCAATTGTACGACATTCACTGGTTCAATTAACATTGTCAAACGCCACGTAACAGTTATCATATACGACAATGTGCATAGATGACTACTTCATGGAGCCAAAATCTCGGACGTGTAATCATACGCAAGCATAAGTTCTTTACAAATTGGTATTATGTAGACATTTGGCCGATAAAAGGATAGAGGATAGCAAACTAAAATTACAATACACGTTTGAAACCCCAAACATCCACCGCTTGTCGTTCGTGTAAGGCCAGTCTAAACCTTCTTCTTCATCCCTACCTCCTGCACTTCTACCCCTTGAATACTACCCCGCCTCTCTTCCTTCTCCATAAACTCCTCAACCAGACCCTTAAAGTCAGCCGGCAGATAAGGCGACGTAAGTTCCGCATAGCGTCCTTTCTTGCGATGAGTATTCAGTTCAAGATCCTTCATCAGCATATTACAATACGGCAGCCCTTCAAACACCATGTCGGGCAGATCAGCACCGTAACCACAAGGAAAGCGCCACTTTCCCCATTGCGTGTGCAGCATGATCTCATCTGTAATCTCCTTGTCGGAGGATGGCACGGATCGGACCTTTCCTGCGAAGAAAGCCGCGATCCAGTGTCCTTGAATCGTGGCGCATGTCGCGGTGCTGACGGTTGATATCATGCCTGCAAAGGCGAGATCGCGGGACTTGACCATTTGCGAAGGAACAATGAAACGGTAGTATCGAAGAGGGTTGGCTTCTTTGGCCTTAACGTTGAGTTCGGGTTGTGACTTGAGACCGGGATACAGCGAGAGAACTTGTGCATCCGCTGCTTGGCTGAGTGCACGCTTCTTGTCTGGCGAGAAAGGAAGACCAAGCTTGTCTTCTGCGAACTTGATGGTTGATTCCTTCTTCCAGCCTGTTGAGCAGATAATAGCATCTGTTTCGATGACCTTGCCGGAAGTAAGGATTGCTCGTTTAGGTTCCAACGATTCGATGTCGTCGATGTGAACTCTGATCTTGCCTTCCTTGACAAGATCGAACAGGGATGAGTCGTAGTTCAAGATACTCAACCCACTACCAATCCAATAGGCAGAATGCCATGGCTTTAGCTTCTGTAGCTCGGGGTGTGAATCGTATCCATTGGCAGAGATAACATCGCCACTAAGTACTTTCCAGAACCCATTAACGATCAACCTTCCCAGGGCAGTACCATGGAGAAAGTCTCTCACGCCGGGATAACCATCAGCCTCACCCCATGGGCAGGGGCTAAACCATGTCATCCATCGGATATTGAGAAGTTGATCCAGACGCTTCTTCAAAGGTGTGACAAAAGGCGGCGCGATCCAGACGGGGCCGTTGCCGGTTGGACGTACTATCAAGTCGACTTCTGCACCATCATGGACGAGGGCATATGCTACGTCAAACGCGGATTTGGCGCCACCGACGACGATTGCCTTCTTGACTTTCAAGTTAGGTGCCTCTTTGCAGAACTCCTTTGCATGGAAGAGTGGAGCGTTGAACAATTCTGCGTTTTTATAAGAGGGCATGTTTGGCGTTGAAGTTAGACCTGTCGCAAGGACGAGTCTTGCAGTGTTGATGAACCGATTTCCAGCAGGTGAGTTAACTGTCAAGCGCCAGCCAGCATCCCCATTTCGCTCTACTAGATCAACAGCAGTATGGAACTGCACCTTGTCGTAAATGTCGAAGTGCTTGGCAAAGTCGGTAAGGTATCGGTGAAGCACGGCACCGGGGATGTGTGTGTTGGGTCCGACACCATATGTTTCAAAGGCCATTGGAAAGTCGGGGTATTCGTATGTCCCTTTCATGTTGTTTGACTTAAGGCCTGGGTAGAGCCTGTTCTTGGACCACGTTCCACCGCATGACTCGGCCGATTCGAGGATGGCAAGGGATGCGGAGGGTGAGATTTGGTGGATGGCTTTTGCAGCGGCGAGGCCAAACCATCCTGGATATCGTTAGTTTACGGAGGGTGAATGGTGAGGTTCAGTGAGGACGTACCAGCGCCTACGACTACTACATCATATGATTCAGTCATTGTGATTGGGGTGAGGATGATGAATTGGGGTATTCAAGATCGTGTATCCTCTGTTATGATGAAAAGATAGTTTATGATATTGTGTATCGAGAGGCGAATCAGGGCTCTATATCTATCGTACCACAACCCTTGCGGATATCCCCAAACTCGGTTGTTTCGCCCGCTGCCGAATCGAGTTACAGGTCATCCCTGCCCTGAATACTGAGTGCAACCCATCAAATGCAGTTCGGAAGTGTCAAAAGCCACAAGATAGCAAACAGGTTCCATGCTTAGACCGATAAGACTAGTGTTTACCCCAGATTTCGACGTTCCGTAGTTGAGATGATCGCCATTCCGACCCCACGTTCCAAGGCTTGAAATCGCCTATCTCAAGCTACGGAACACTGAAGATAGCGCTGTTCAGAAGCTACAGCCATCTTCTGGTTCCGGATTGGTGTCAACTGATTGTTTGGTGGTATTCTCATAGCGCGTTGTACCAATTAGTGCGCGACCAACATCGCTAGCAGGGTACGGCCTTTCCGATCGGAAGTTCCGTAGGCATGGAATCCGCAATCTGTCATCGTTAACTACCGGGGAGATAATGGTAGTGCCCTTCCGTAAACTGTGTCATTGGCGGATAAGGAAGATACCCCAAGTCCTCAATTCGGGGTAGTCGGGGAGAACGGCTGGCGCATTGATAGCTCCATCTATATATCTTACAGCAAAATACCGACTTGACGCTGATTCCCCATCATTGACCAACCAAATAACACAACATGTATGCAGATATCTCCAAGCCTCCTGCTCCTCTTCCCCAAGCCAAGCCTCAAACGGTAGCTGAAGGCATCACACTTTTGCCTCCCCTGTCGAGATTAGGACACGGTCCAGGCCTTGTGATTATCCATCCTGACTCAGACAAGCACCTGGATATCATTGACGGCGTTCCCTCAGCGCTCCTGAAGTGGGCGGAAGAGGGATATGCTGTTGTTGAAGTTCAGGCGAGGGCTTTAAAGGGTGATGCTGGTGAGGTTCTAAAGAGTGTATTGCAAGCGTTGAGAAGTTGTGATGGGTTCGTAAAAGATAGTAGGATTGGACTTATTGGTAAGTATCCCTGTTCTGTACCGCCGGGTGACTCGACCTAACTGTTGTACCAGCATATGATCCTCAACTATGGAACAAACTTGCCCCAGCCCTTTCCAACAAAGACATAGCCGGTGCAATAATTTACGCCAACGCAGCCGACTTGTCGTCGTTACAAGACGCCGCGATCCCTACACTTAAGCACATAGCATCACGCAACGACAAGCTCGAGCGAAAGAATGGATCAACAACATATTCTTACCCGTCGGCCAAGTCTCACTTGGTAGTAGTTCCCTTCACTGAAGACTTTAACTACTCGACCGAGTCGGTCTCACACACGAGGAATTTGACATTCCTCAAGCCTTTGACGAACGGTCCACATTTCGATCTCGAGGCTATATGGGATGAGCATACATATTACGAGTTTGCGGATCGGTCGGTTGAACATACGATGAGTACTATGGTTGACCAGCCTTATGTTAATCACGTTCCTACTGTGAGTATTTATGTATATGAATGACGGGATGAGTGCTGACGAGAGAACAGTTAACGGGTGGCATTGGTCGCACATCGTTATCAACCTTTTATCGCGATAACTTCATCTTCCAGAATTCCGATGACACAGAGCTCGAGCTGATCAGTCGAACTATCGGTATTGACCGTGTCGTCGATGAGTTTCTTTATAAATTTACACATGGCAAGGCTATTGACTGGCTGTACGTCTTCCTTTCCACAGACCGATTAGTTTTCATTACTAACATATAACGCGCAAACAGTCTCCCAGGCGTCCCGCCCACTGGCAAGAAGGTGGAAGTTCCTTTCACAGCGGTAGTAAATATCCGCGGTGATCGACTGTACCATGAGCATATCGCATGGGATCAGGGAACTGTTCTTGCACAAGTCGGTTTGATGCCACAGTATTTGCCATTCCCTTATCCTGTTGAGGGACAGAAGGAGGGAGCCAAGTACGAGTACCGTGTTCCGGTCACGGGTATTGATACAGCGTTGAAGATGAGGGATCGCAACTCGGTGGCCTCGAATGACATGTTTGGGTACAAAGTCAGAGAGGTTTAATTATGGAATGAGTAGTGCATTGTAATATATTGTTTGTGTATCTCTTTCAATTAACGAACAGTAACGTCTTTTACAAGGTTGACTTACAAGTCACGATGCCAAGAGTGCTGTGGGAATTGTAATTACCGTTATCTTTCAATAACGTAGTGGGACAGCGGTCCCTCGCCTATCTCTTTAGTGGAATTAGGGCGATAAGAATGAGCTCTTGTGGGAAAGGTTGCTAGCTAGTTCGCACTCCACAAAGAATGCGGTTTAGATCAAACACGAGAGATGTAATCTCAACAAGCCGACTATAGAGCTGCCTTTTTGAGAACCCAGAAGCTGTGGAAGGCCTGAACAGGGTGACAAATCAGTCTCTGTAGGTGCTGCCAAGTGTTGCGACTCGGCAGTTGATGTCTCGCCAAGGCACGGTTACAGGTGCAGGTGAGCAACCCTGTAGGTGATTCAATCTTGAAGGACACAAACTTCATTCAACATGTTCGCTTTGGTCTTTATCCGACACCGGGCCGCCTCTATCAAGACCCTTCGAAACAGTTACTCTCTAATTGGCCACTCGTCCCAAGACCACTTCCCAGATTCTTACTAGTGTCAGGTCGTATGAATCGCAAAGCCTATTGTTAGTTCCATAGAGATAACAAGTAACCCTGCTATCCTGCTACCCCAGTGACAGTCTCGGTCTAGTTTACCCCGCATGGGTCCCAAGATCAAAGCCACCGCTAAAAAGAGAAGGGAGGGATAATAAATAATTGCAACACCGCGTATCAACTCTGTCCGTCAACTTCTTCCTTTGACTTGAACATCTCCACGACACCGTAGCCCTCCATAAACCCTCACAGTCAAGATCCATTGTATATCATAGATACGAACTCAACTATAACGCAATGTCTCAGGCCAGAGGCGTCAAAAAGTCCACCAACCCAGAACCCGGCAAACGCCGGACTCCTTATGCTCTCCGCGCATGCGAAGCCTGTCGTCGTCGCAAAGGTAAATGCGACGGACGTCAGCCATGTCGCCATTGCGCAAGTCGTCACCAGAACTGCAGCTACAACGCGAGTTTAGAAGCCAACGATGATTGGCAAGCAGCGACATCAGGTTTAGTTACCTCGAGTATCGCTGTACCCGATCAATACCCTCAGTCGAATCACTCAGGGCCACGCCAGACGGATCAAAGCGCAATCGTGGACATGCTATCGAGTCTACAGGCGCAATTAAATAGTCTTGCTGCCCAAGTTAACTCCAACTCCAACTCTAACTCAAACAATCACCAAGAAACGAATCTACCGTCACCCGTTACCATAATTGAGAATGCGACAGCAGTCATCAATCGAATTGACGCCGAAAACTCAAACTCCGCCACCAACGACGACACAGCCGAGTCTCCCCGATCTTCAAGAACCGTCACATCTCAAAACTTCTACGGGCCAACATGTCCCGACTACGCACTCAATGTCGGTCAACTAAAACTACGCCACAGTCTCCATCAGCGCCAGGTTCAACTAGCGAGTATTCACGAAGACGGCGATCCGGATGAAGACGATGTCGAAACACAGAATGGTCAATTTTCCATGTCACCGCAGAACATCGACAAAGGCGATCCAGCTATGCTCCTCGCATTCCGCTCCATTATTAGCCTTCAAGAAGCTATACAGCTGTTATACGTTTACCAAGAGGTCGTTGGAGAGCTTCATCCTGTAGTCGATATTGATGGGCTTGTTATGCAGACCAAGTCATGGTATGCAGATGCAGGAGCCGGGGTATGGGATGTGGTGGCTGCGAGCACAGGAGCAGAAGCGTACGAGTTGCTCTTGATAATGAACCTATGTCTCGCTATTGCCTTACGGGCGGATTCGAAGGTTGGAAACGCAAACACAGAGGGCTTGCTCCGGGACAGCTTCCAGGATGCTGTCAACGCAAAGCTTGCTGCGCCAGCGAATAGCATCAGGCATGCTACAATTATATTTCTCAAGGTATGCATTATCCCCAGTACCTCATGTCTGTGACTTACATGATTTGTAGGGTTGGTATGACTTCTTCCAAGATATGCCCCGATCGGCCTGGCGCATGTGCGGTATCGCAGGAAGGATGCTCATGGAGCTTGGACTTCATAATGCTGAAGTCTTTAAACACACACTAAAATCAGAAGCTCAACGGACCGAAGCTTGTACATTGGTCAGCAGTATTGTTATCCTCGATCGCCAGTGGAGTTACGCAACTGGTCTACCAATACACTTTCACGAAACGAGCTTCAGCTCAATATCGACCTCATCAGTGAGTATATCCGAAGACATCAAGATAACATTTAATAACATATCCAGGTCAAACACCCTTATTTGAAAGCCATGCTTTCATTCATCCTCATTAGCGACCAATTTAGTGAACCACTCTCTAGCGCAGCCAAAGGCGAAGGTTACAACGATGAGAGCTCATTCGAATTGATGACCTTTCAGATTGAGCAGTGGCGGAAGAAAGCAGTTGGTGAATATTCAATAGCGCAATGTCATACATGGCAAACAGATCCGTCTACGAGACCACCGACATGGGCAATACTACTTAATCTCCGCGCCGAATCAGTTCGAAGTCAACTCCTCAAACCGTTCTTCTTCTCAGAATCAGATGTCGAGATTACAAAGAAGCATGTCAGAGCAGCGACAGAACGGGTCTACGACATAATCAATGTCCTGCACACACTCGACCTTACGACGGATATATACAGAAAGCAACATCCGTGCTATCAGCACATACTCGCTTGTACATCTGGGCTTGCATTTCTCCTCATGGCCTTCATCAAGCAGAACAGAAGTACCATGCTTCCAAGTCTAACGCCAGACCTAGTAGAGTCTCTAGGCGGAAGTTTTAGTATGGCAGTCAATCTCACAACGAAATACACCAGTCGCTCACGTTCAGCACGTAGACTCGCCAAGCGACTCGTGGAAATGCGGCGTAACCTTCTCAGTCTGGGCATCTTGAATGCCGCTAGTCCTGGAAGCCATGAAGGCCTGGACGGCGTCACAGAGTCTGTCAGACGGGCGAGTCTTGCACAGACTGGGTTTGCAGGTGGTTATACGGAGTACTCGCCGCCTTTTAATACTGCTTCTGTGTTCGGAAGCGGAATCGGAATGTCTGGGGTGGATACAGATATGCAGATTGGGTGGGATGATCCGATGAGGTTACAGTGGCCGCTTGGAGATGTGAATCATATGTTTTCGGAAAGCATCTTCTAGTGGGACTTTTGTGCATCATGTCTTCGTTAACTAACGGTCTTGCTTAGTTGATATCTATACTAGTTATTTGGAGCGAATGGTACTACAACAGTAATGACCTAAGCCTTGACAAACACCCCATGGTCGATTTCCTGGGCTTTTCCTTCATACTTCCACTGCTGCACATAGGCTTCTCCTCCAGTGGGACACTCAAGTCCCTTACCTTGGCCATTACAAGTTGCGTAAGCACCTAGTAGACTTCCCACAAACTGACCTGCACCGAAGCTAACAAGTCTTGCTTCGGCAGTCGCAACATTGATCTTTTTCCCATTGTGCTCGGCTCCAAGGTTGTAGTGAGTTGAGTTGGCGGTTTCAATAAACAGACGGATTGATCCATTCTCCCAGCCCTTGGGAACAGGGACGGTCTTAGGAGCAGGTGGGCTTGGGCCCGTGGCGCGGAAACGAAGTGACAGCTCGGACTTTTTGTTACGGACGATGCCGAGATCAATGTGGTCGACCTGTGTGCGGAAGACAGTGATACCTGCTTCTTGGTCTTCCTTCTTGGGATTAAAGTCAACGTCAATGCTGAACTTGAACAGCGTGTGTGTTTGGCGACGGCCGATGAAAGCCACTCCACGCTGGCCAGACAGTTCGATCTCATTACCTCCGATAACGCCGGTTACGTTGTTTCTGCTGGGAATGATCTTCATGCCCTTTTGCGAGAGACTGAAAGTACCCTCTTTAGGTACACGATGGTGAACAAAGTGAGGAGGAATAGACTTTGTCTTCTTCAAGTCGTAGTTATCCGGGTCACCGTTGAAAGGTCCATTTCCAGGAACATTTCGCGTAGGCTTTGGAAGAAGGTTTCCTGGCATGCGGCCTCGCACAGGCTGAAGGACAGGCCACTCGCCCTTGTTCCAAGTTGCGTTGAACAAAACAGCTTCGCGGCCCATGGGAGAAACACCTTGCTGTGTGATCCTAGTAGCTAAGCAAAGTCCCCACCAGTTTCCCTTGGTGTCTTGGAATAGATCGCCGTGGCCGACGGTCTGGAAGTACTCATCTGTTCCGCGGTTTGTCAGGATAGGGTTGTTCTTGTAGGCTTCATATGGACCGGTGATCTTCTTCGCGCGTGCGATTGTGATGGCGTGATCTTCTGCTGTTCCACCTTCTGCGATCATGAGATAGTAGTACCCATCGCGCTTGTAGATGTGTGGTCCTTCGGGCCAGACACCGCCCGTGCCGTTCCAGATGTTCAACTCGGGCGTAAGCGCTCCGGTTTCGAGGTTGAGTTCTTGAAGCGTGATTCCATGAGTCGCTGAGTAGACCTTTCCATCATCATCCCAAAACAGGTCAGGATCGATATGGGTTGGCTTGAATGTCACGGGATCACTCCAGCTCGCCTCGTTCCAAGGGTCTTTGGTCTTGAAAATGACACCAATAATATCCCCAACTCCGAGATACTCGCAGATGACATAGTATTCACCCTTGTGGTATCGAATTGTCGGTGCGTACATGCCCTGCTGTTGCCCGACTGTCTTCCAGCTAATGCCAGGAAGTTGTTTCTCGCGGTTCCAGACATGGCTGATGAGACGCCAGTTGACCAAGTCTTTAGACGCATAGACGGGAAGACCGGGGAACGAGATAAAGGTCGACGTCACGCAGAGAAAGATGCCGTCTTTTTGGATGCATGAAGGGTCAGAATGCCATCCTGGAAGGACTGGGTTGGTAAATGTGGAAACGTCTGTGTTTGGTTTATCTGGAAGGGCACTTCCCAACGCTAGAAGCGGGAAGAGGAGAGACGTGAGAAGCATCTTGGCGATTGAGCAAGCCTTGGTCGATTCAATGGGCTGTGTTTACTATGGGTCTTTGATGAACCTATATGTAGACCAGAATTTAGCCACATTGCGGGGAATACGATGATTGAATCAAGAACGGAAGTAAATTGTTGCAATTGACGATGCCGATTTGACCGCTAGTAATTTGATCCTTGCTGCATCGTCATAGTTGGATGGTGATCTTGTCGAGAATCATGCTGGTTTGAGGGGTCCTTGCATATGGAACCATGTTGATGTTACTCTATCTAAATAGGCTGATTCAATACTCCAGACGTAAGAGTAGAGAATCACGTAATGGTAGAAATGAAAAGTCAGTATTTTAGCCTAATTGTATGTGCAGATCTACCCCAGACTCACCCATGATCCGTGTGTCGCATCACCAACCAACATTCTTCTGAACTTTATAAATTGGATCTAGAACTAATTATCGTAGCTAATTAAACCATCAATAGTACCCGCATGCAATCCTCCAGTGATCTGAATATCAGCCGCGGTAGTATGTCTCGCCGCGTCACTCAACAAATAAACAACAGCTCCCGTAAGATCATTCTGAGTGCTCAATCTCTGATTAGGCGGTGATAACCACATTTGTTCGCCTTCCCTCTTACTCTTATGCTCGCGCACGTTCCTCGTCATATCCGAGTCCACAAAACCAGGAGATATCGTGTTTAGCCTGATTTTCTTAGGTGCAAGTTCCACAGCCAGTGCCTTTGAGAGCATGAGAATACCTCCCTTTGAGGCGTTGTAGGCCGCCATCCGGTAACCTGGAAGGCCAATGTGGGCGGATTGTGAGGCGAGCAGGACCATGCTTCCAGCGGTGCCTTGCTTGATGATTTGACGTGCAGCTTTCTGAACGACGAAGAATGTTCCTCGAACCTGTGATCGTCAGCAACATATAATGAATGGATTGGCTATTGGTAAACTCACATTAATATCTTGAATACGCGTAAATTCATCCCAAGTCTGGTCCAAAAACGGCTTGTCAATCGCGATACCAGCCGCGGGGACGACACCATCAATGGTTCCAAAATCGCTCAGAATCTTTTCAAAAGCAGCATCAATGCTCTTTTCAGACGTGACGTCTGTCTTGATATACACTGTCTTTGTGGAGAACTTCTCGCTGAGGGTGTTGAACTCAGGAACTGGTTGGTCCTGGATATCTAACACTGCTACATTGCCGCCCATCTCGCATATGGCCCGCGTACAGGCGAAGCCAATTCCTTGAGCACCGCCTGTGACGATGTAGTTGCGGCCACGGAGCTCAAACATGGGACGGACATCTTGGAGTGGTTCGGGGGACATCCTGGAGGTTTTGGGTATAGAGCAAAGGAAGCGAAGTGAGTCAATGGACCGATAGTACTTCCTGTGATATATTGATGGTGTTCAAGAAGATAGCGAGAATAGATACAATAGAAGCTTCTATCTTTGTTGTTGACTGTTCTCTTATCGTGTTAATCTTGAGTCAATGCCGCTGAGTCGGGAGACGGAACTAGACCCACTTTCCGCCGTTCCGATGGTAGCCCGGCAGTTCCGCGAAGAGAGTGCGGGCCGCTTCAAGTCAATGCCGAACAAGGGAACAAGACCCGATCATGAAGATTGGTCAATCAAAAGGTTAGTTTCTGTGAGGCTTATCGGTATTTATGTGAGACCTCACTACAGTGTGCTATGGGGATTTCTAGAGTTGGACATATTGACTTGACACAGAACAGCCATGACATCTCATCCTCCTGCCGCGTGCTGCACAGTTGCTAGTCTTCACGAGTAAGTAAATATGCACATATTACTCTTTTGAAGTCTCAATGGTGGCATATTGACGTGTGTAGAGGCGAGCCTACAGGCTCCATAATCCAGGTTGATAACAAGATCAGTGGCTATCTAGCGAAGCCCCCGTCCGGTCAAACCAACAAGGCCATTCTGTATCTTCCAGATATTTTCGGGATATGGCAGAACAGCAAACTCATGGCAGATGCCTTTGCTGCTGAGGGTTACATCTGTCTTGTACTTGATACATATAATGGTGACCCTGTGCCTCTTCAAATGCCTGATGGCTTCGACATCATGAAATGGCTCAACGAGGGATCTGATGGGAATAATCCTCACACTACAAAAGCATCAGACCCAATTGTTGTAGCTGGTATAGACTATCTCAAAGATCTTGGTGTCAGCAAGGTTGCTGCAGTTGGATACTGTTTAGGCGCCAAGGTTCGTCTCTCATCTTGCGGTCAACCATTCTTCAGTAGGACTAACAACAATTCAGCATCTAATTCGCCACTTCAAAAGTGGAATCGATGTCGGATTCATCGCCCATCCGTCATTTGTGGAATCAGAAGAGCTAGCCTCTATGACCGGACCTCTCTCCATCGCTGCAGCAGAGCTAGATGACCTATTTACCGTGGAGAAGCGCCATGAGAGCGAGAGTATCCTGTCAAAGTCAAAGCAAGACTTCCAGATTAATCTTTTCTCTGGTGTGCATCATGGATTCGCTGTCAAGGGAGATATGAGTGACGAGCGACAGTTGTTTGCCAAGGAGCAAGCCTTTAGACAAGCTGTCGCTTGGTTTAAGAGGATTGTGAATTGATACAAAGAACCAGTTCCCTATTCCATAGTTATTAAACAGCTACGTCAGATCGCTATCACTGAGATATGGTTAAGTCTTCCTTTCAAGACCTTCACGGGGTCCGCCTAATCTCCGAAGACCCCGTTGACAATGTATATTCCTTTGCTGAATACTGGTTATAGAAGTTTCCACTGGAGCGGAAACTAGTTATATCCCGTTAGCGATACGATCTAAGCCATTCAAAACCCTGTAACATGTTTCATCTATTGAGGCTCATGCGTTAACTCTAAATTTTCGTTTCTACACTACTTGTCTATTGGCCACTGCGACTTCAAACTCCGGACTCAAGCAATTGCCCGCCCCGAAGATACAGAGGAAGCACAGACTAAAAGTCTATCGGATACGCGTATCAAGATCGCATTCGGATACCTTTACGAGGTTGTTGGCGTCAATTGTATGAACGTCGACTCATTCGATCTGAAAATGTGAGCTCAACAGTAGCCCTCAATTGTATAAGAATAACAGGCTCTCCAAACACATCTGATTTATTATTCAGACCATAAGTTCAAGCTTCTACCTAAGTCTACACTTTCCTCAAAACTATCACAAACCAACCTTTGTTGTATATTCTATACCTTTCTCAATTCCATTCCGTTTACAGAACGCAATGGCTGCCAATATCGAAAAATACGCCGAGGAGCGAAACAAACGCCTCCGCCCAGAGGGAACGGCTCAGTACTTCAATCTCGCCGACTCTGATCTCAGAAAGCTTGTTGCTGATCCTTGGGTCGACTACGAGGCCCTCGCCCGCCAGGACAAACCCCTTCAAGATGGCGACAGCACGAAGTTTCTAGTTGTCGGCGCTGGCATCAACGGAATAATTTATGCTGCTCACCTTATTAAGGCTGGGTTCAGCGCTCAGGATATCGTGCTTGTCGACATCGCCGGCGGGTATGGAGGTACCTGGTACTGGAATCGCTACCCAGGCCTAATGTGCGATGTTGAAGGTTACTGCTACCTGCCGCTACTCGAGGAAACTGGCTATATTCCAAAGTACAAGTACTCCTTTGGCAATGAGATCAGGGGCCAGTGTGAGCGTATTGCAACTCATTACGGATTCCGGGCAATGTTCTCGACCAAAGTCGACAGCCATGTCTGGGATGAGACCAAGGGCCGTTGGATTCTGGAGATGACGCAATCTTTTGGCAACGTCCAGACCCCGAAGCAGTTGACGGTACAGACTCAGTTCCTTTTCCTTTGTGGTGGCCTGCTCGCCATCCCTAAAGCTCCAGCTCTGCCAGGACTTGCCGAGTTCAGTTCTCGAAATGAAATATTTCACACCTCTCGATGGAACTATACTGTCACCGGTGGTAGCCAGGAGCAGCCCGACCTGGTCAATCTGAAAGACAAGCGAGTAGCCATAATCGGAACTGGAGCTACATCAGTCCAGGCCGTACCCCATCTGGCGAAATGGGCAAAGCACCTTTACGTTATCCAGAGAACTCCCTCATACTGTGGGGAGCGAGCTCAGAAGGAGACGACGCCTGAGAGTTGGGCCCAGGTGACTGCATCAGGTCCAGGATGGCAGCGCCGTCGGATGACGAACTTGAACAGCTTTCTAGCTGCGGAACCGGAGCCTGTAGACCTCGTCAGCGATGGCTGGTCCAAGAACCAAGCTAGATCTGGCCTCATTGGTAGCTCCTCCAAACTGATGGAAAAAGCCGCGACGGGGGAGCATCTCGATGCGCTACTGAGGATTGACGAACCGATTGCTGATGAGTTGCGGGCCCGCGTCGACAGTGAGGTACGGGATCCTAACACAGCCGAGAAACTGAAGCCTTGGTATCCAGGGTGGTGCAAACGACCAACATTCAATGACGATTATCTTGCCACTTTCAATCGCGACAACGTGACTCTCGTGGACACAGAGGGAAAGGGAATCGATCGCTACACAGAACGCGGCATCGTCGCGGGCGGTCGTGAGCTTGATGTTGACGTCCTTGTACTCGCTACTGGTTTCACAATCTCAACCCAGTTGCTCCCTGAAGACTGTCTCAAAGCCAGTATAATCGGTCGCGACGGACGTCCCCTGAAGGACAAATGGGTCTCATCCGAACTTGCAACCCTCTTTGGTATAGCTACCAATGGTTTCCCTAACCTCTTTGCCCGTTTCGCTCCCGGTGGTCCAGGGACGTACAACATAACCTCTAGTTACGATACCACTGCACGATTGATTGCACATGTTATTGCCCAGGCGACGAAAGAATCTAAGCAACCTGAGCATCTGGTTATTGAGGCTGATAGGAGAGGGGAGGAGAAGTGGGCGGCTCAAGTGCTTAAGCATGCAGCGTGGTACTCAGTCTTGTCTTTCTGCACGCCGTCATACTTCAACGCTGAGGGGGAAAAGGCTCCAGCAACACCTGAGAAGGCTTACCAACAGAGCTTGATGGCTGGTTGGGGGGCGGGGGTAAACGACTATGAGCGTATGGTCAACGGATATGTCGAGAGGACAAGTGATCAACTCGAAGGCTTTTTCATGAGGGAGGTTTGAGTAGAGGTGTCAATACACGGGGGAGACTGATGGTAACTTGAGACTATGTTTAAGATATTGAATAGCATGAGAATAGATTATCCATATAGAGTTATAGATAAATCTGTATATCCAATGTTAAAGCAACTGCCTTTGGTGAATTCTTATCTTCTATCAAGAGCTAGCTATTCCTTCGTATATATATATCTTATAAGTTGTTTCAATATGCATTTAATTCCAGTTCTAGCTTCTTTTGTCCCATCTAAAAACAAAACGTCAACAACGTTCATTCAGGTACAAAAGGGAACTCACAAGTCAAGGAATAGTTTCCAGAGGATAGAGAAGAGAATTCCCTGCAGGCCATTGGCTAGAATGCGGGTTTTGAGTCCACGGCCCAGGAGACCAAAGACACCATCTTGAACAACAACAGCACGCGCAGCTTCGGCTAAATTTGTTCTCAGTAACTTGTAACACGAATATTTTGTGGGCGACGTACAGTATGAGATCTTGGTGTCGTTGACTTGGCGGTATGTCTTGACTACCCTCAGTGAGTTTGAGATAGAGTCAGACACAATCGAAGCACAAAAGCCAATAAATGCGAGCCGGAGTAGCCACCAGACAAGAGGATGTCTAGGTGGTTCTGTTATAGCCTCGGATAAGTAGTTGTACTGTCGATAGTCAGTATTACGCCAGTCGTTGCATCAATCGTACATACTGTGGCGAACCATGGGTAGTGGCCGACAAAAGTGGCAGCAGCGGTAGCAAAGGCTCCCCACCATAGACTACCGATTCCGTTTGTCTTGATGCGCCGTCGTAGAAGAGCTGTGCCTCTTGCTCCTTGGGCTTGAAGGGTTGTCTTGAGGGTGTCGATGGGAGTGAGAATCATGCGGAACGCTGCGGCACTGTATGGCACATTAATATCATTTCTGCTCGATTATATCTGACAAGACTCACCAAAGAGACGCGAAGATGGTCTTGATAGGTGAAGGAAGGTCCTTGAGATACGGGTTGGATTGCAAAAGAGCGAGAATCCCGGCGTTGGCTGCCGTATCTCCGAATCTTGAGATGGGACCTTGAAACAGCGCAGGTGCAATTCCCTGATAGTATCGTCGAAGGCCTCCTTCAGTATAGAGAGTCTTGGTGGCAATGGTAAAAGATGTTCCGTGACGGTACTGATAGTTCATGATTGTTCGTAGAGGCTGTTTAAGGTCGTTGTTAACAGGGTATCTACCATAATTAGAGGGCATCTCACCATTAGCAGCAAAACCTGCAATACCATGGCTGCAGCACCGCTCAGTCCTCCACCAAGTGCCCGCTTGAGGGCTTTCTTGAGGTCAAACTGTACTCGTTAGTTCTTGTTATGTTGTAGGCGAGATTCTGAAGTACCTCGGTCGCATCTGAGTCAATCCAGCCCTTGATAAAAACAGCCAAGACCGCTATCACTAGAATAGCCCAGAATATCCTCCAAGCATACCAGCTCTTGGTTCTTTTCTCGGGCGTTGGCGCTGGCACTATCTCGGACTCGGTATTATCGGCTTGTTCGGGTTCGGCATGTCGGTCTGTGAGCAACGGCGTCTGTTCATCGTTTCGCACATGAGCTTCGGGATCACTATGAGAAGTCATTTTGGTAATATGGACGACACAGCTTGTTTTTCATGATGACAAGAGGAAGAAGAGAGCAGAGAGCACGAAGATGGGGTTCTGGATGACGCGATGACCAGGAGCATCGTTGATGACTTAGCGGTTTGTTCGCTAAACTTGGGGTGTTTAGTGGAGCAAGATAAGGCCTCACATTATTAATCCGCTCCATTAGCCGCTTTATCTAAACCGTTATGATAGACCAGTGTTGATCCCTTACTGTTCATGGACTGTATTAATTAATCAGTCATGTTTATCCATTTGTAGCTTGAGGCTGGCTATAGTGAGAGATACCTAGCTCGACATGTCTGTAAAGTCCTTGTGTTGGATAGTCAGTCCTAGACCATCTAATAGCGCTACCCATCGCTGTTGAAGCTACATTTACAGCGGCAGCCCATTCCCATGTTACCATCGGATAATCAGGCAAACGAAATTGGTAGAAATGCGGTGCTTTGCGTTTGTTGTGCAACGTGAGATATCCTGGTCCTATGTCAGTAAACAGAATGGCAATAGACAGGTCTACCGCTATATCCAATGCTCGTTTGCAGTGACCAACACTGCAAACGCTTGGCAAACAGAGACCTATCTAGGGTACCTACGTCTCTGGCTGGGGAATGCACCCAAACAAATATCCTCTTCGTGAGTGCGCCTGACAACATTTATCCACCTCTAAAATCATTTCCTCTCTCACCACTTATCTTACTCCCCACATCAGCTTAGCAACACATCTACACCTACCTAGCGAATATGGATTTAGATCAGCACAGCCCCAACACCAGATCCTTGCGCTCACGGAATAAGGGCACAAGAACAAAGTATTGTGAGTGCCTAGACTAGTCCAGCTATCGCATGTCAGCTGCGTCGTGAAACTGCCACGTAGGTACTGATCTATCCACAGACAACGATCTGCCGCCCGAGACTGTACAGGCTCTGTCAGGTCTCACCCGCCGTCCCGACGACGATGGCCTCGGTCCTCCGCGCAAGAAGGCGGCCACTAGGAGGTCGATCGAGGATGCTACCGTGATCAAGAAGGAACCGGTCGCCACAACACCCAACACGATACTCAAAACAACCGGTACGTATATCCTCTTCAGTGCAACCGTCGACTAACATAATAAATAGATCGTGCATCGACCGAAACTCAATCTTCTGTCCGTACACTCGCAAGATCAAAGGCCGAGATCGCAACGGAACATGCGTACAGCGAAATTCTCACCCAAGAGCGACGAACTCTATGGAATCAAATAGAGTCACACGAGGCTCGCATTCGAGAGCATCAAAGCAAGATTTCTGAGAGCGGCGAGGGAGACGATTTGATCAATAAGAGACTGCGTGATTGCGAAATCCTGGAGAACAAGATTGGCAACATTTGCAGGCGCCTATATGATCTCGGTGGCGAGTTGGACGATAGTGCGACCAAAGTTGCAACCCTCTTGAGTGAACTGGTACAGGCTGATTAAAGTCCCATCTGATAGAGGAGCGATAAGGAACAGCAGCAAAGCAGGCACAGGATCTCTTCAATGTCTTTATGATTACTGATCTTTATTTTTGTCAACGATTTGTTACGATATGCACAAGAAGAGTCCTGTTGTGCATGCCATAGCCCAAGGGCTTTGTGACTGTATCAATCTCAAAACCACATGCACTGAGCAAACAATCCATGAGCCCTTTCTTCTCTTTGTTGAAGAAACCATTCACAAAAGTTGATCAATGACAGTGGCACCCACCCTCCAAGACAGATAAGGTCACAACAGGCACCTGTTACTCCAGGCGATATACGTCGACCAAAGTCCATTAGATGTTCTAAGTCAAAGCATGTTCATCTGACGCATACGCTGTAGAATTTGTGAACAGATAACATTAGGGATTACAAACTTGTCATGACTTGTGGCCTGCCATATGCAATGGTCTTTGTTCTGCTAACTAAAACATTATCTTCCTTGTCTGTACAGTCAACCGTAAGGCAAAGCCTTTGAACAAAGGTACTGGTGCCTTGTACAACCATCTTGTTCGGTCACGACCAACTTATCGTAGCAAAGCTATATAAAGGTTACTTCATACATCAACAAAACTCTTCAAACACCTGAAGCTCATCTACTTTTGCTCACTACGTAACAAATCTCAAGGTAAGACACAGCGTACGCAAAATCACTAAGGAAACACCAAGCACACCTTCCATCGCCCAACATGAGTTCTTCTTCAGAGCACAGAGAAGCTGCAACAGCACAACTCAGAACAGACGTTGACCACGAAGTGGCCAGTTTTCTCATGCGCCTGAAGAGTTTGGGGGTCGACGATCTGATCGAAGATGAGATCGAAGGTTTCGAAGAAGTCGGCGGAGAGTCCATCCCCACGGCCTCTGAAAGCTCTTCCTCCTCCAGCGGAGTCGGTACTAGCAAGGGAAAAATGCCCCAGCAGACCTTCGATACCTCTGATGTGAGTGATCAGATCGAAAACTACCTCGAAAAGAAGAAGCTATCCCAGAAGCAGCGCGAGAAGAGAGAACAGATCGCGAGGCTTGAAGAAAGCATAGCTGATCTGGATCGGATGAAACGCTGTCTTCTCAACAATGCCGACATTCAGCGCGTCAGTCATGTCATTGGAAATGCCTCCACTGACATTGAATTGAACAATATTCTGGAACGGTACAGAGCTAGTGGGCTAGAGCGCGCCCAACTGGAGGCCGAGCGTCAAAGGCTCATGGATGGGATTCGACGGCTTGAACAAGAGAAACGCTCATCTTGAGTTCAGATTTGGTCTGTTTCTCGGCGATACACGTCACTGGGAGTAGGCTGAGGTTGGAATGGAGGGTAACGGCGTTATGGAGTTACGGAGTTGATAGTGGCTGGTTCACTTCTCATTTGGTCATTACTGTATGTATTCAATTTTATGTAAGGTCTCCTTTAATATGTCCTTCGTTTTCATCATTCTCATTTCCATCGCGATGTACTTTAAACAAACTGAAACACTATCATATAGTGCCTGATTCCCATGTCTGTCTATTAACTTAACAATGAGTCACTCGGCCAGCATAAGCAGCTTAGTGCGAAACGCTTCCTAGACACGCCATGCACAACATCAATAAAGTGAAGGAGTTCCTCATTTCCAAAGGTCGTAATTACTGAATGCGTCGTACCGATTGTCATAAACAACTACAACCCCAATCTATCACAATGTCGCCTGAACCTCTTACCGGACCACTTTGTACCAAATCCTCCCTTGTAAATAACATGCGTATTCTCGGCCTCAACAAGGGAGATACTGTTCTTGTCCATTGTTCTCTCAGAACCATAGGCTGGATCAATGGAGGGGCCGAGACTCTAACCCACTCCCTCCTCGAGATTCTCGCTCCCGAGGGGATATTGGCCGTACCCACGCAAACAAGCAGCAACTCAGATCCAGCAGCATGGGTCAATCCGCCTGTCCCTGAAGCATGGTGGCAAACAATCCGATATACCATGCCGGCCTTTGACCCGAAGACAAGTCGGACACAAGGAATGGGTGTCTTGGCAGAAACTGTGAGAAATTGGCCTGGTGCGGTGCGAAGCATGCATCCTCAAACATCCTTCAGCGCAGTCGGTGCAAACGCCACGTTTATCACCGAAGGTCATGCCTTGGACTGCATGTTGGGCGAGTCCAGTCCCCTCGCTCGCTTGGAAGACCTAGATGCAAAGGTTCTCCTTATTGGCGTTGACTTTGACAAGTGCACGTGCTTCCACTTGGCCGAGTATAGAATTGAGTCAAAGAAGTTTGATAATTGGTTTGCAGCTTCAGTGGACGGAACACGACAGTGGATGTCAGTTTCAGATGTAGCTATAAACGAAGAGGACTTTTTGGAATTGGGAAAAGAGTTTTTACGGGGGAGTGATGTGACAACTGGACATATCGGAGCAGCACCCTGTTATCTGTTCTCTTTGAAGACGGCAGTCAAGTTTGCACAGCAGTGGATGGTTTCCCATAGGGCAGGGTCTACATAACGACGTTCAGTAGTGGCTAATGGTAATTGGTTCTCGGATGACTCTATATCCTATAACATGAGATTCGAGAGCGCATACTAGCAACGAGTCAGCACTGCGTAGAATGCCAGGATTTTTGCAGTCATCTGCGCAGATCAATCAGGACAGACTAACTGAGGAGTATCCTACCTGCCTACGTTCAAGGAGAGGAATCACTAAACACACGCAAATAAGTGGAACACCCATGTAAGAAATATCATTCCACCCAGACATAAACGTGCGATGTTATTAAGGCCGGCTTATTTCAGTGCTGTCACATACGTGGCATAGAGATAGTTGCTATGCAGGTGGTCAGACCTTGTTCCATTGAGGAAATAAATCTCCAAGACAAGATCCATTCAGCAGCTGAATTCAAGTAGATAGATTCAATAGGTGAAGGATAGTTTGAGCAAAACCTGATTCTCTGCAGAATTCACACTTATTGGATAGAGCGGCTTATGTCCGATTGTTCCATCAGGTCTGGACAGGCGGCCTGAGCGCAATCAACGCCACTATTGGTTTATCAATTGCTCAATCGGGCGGTTCAGCTCTTGGTTTCCAACTGTCAGCGCTAGATTTGGTGTCCTTAATGGCTGATTTCTCCTGCACGTCTCGACTATCAGGAGATATTATCAATCTTGGCGCATTTACATAATGCATGAGTAAGAAAGGAAGTTTCAGCTTACAACAAGCCATCTACTTTTCCTATTTCAGATTAAAACGTTGGCTTCAATCCATTGCTTTTGGATATAAAAGGCAGCTCCCCTTGCACTCAACCTCCTTCACTCATCTATCCAGTATCATCATCACACGCTCGCAAACCACCCTGAACAAATCACAACACCTTCACACTCATCTTCCCTTCACCTCTGAATCAACATGCATACTGCAACGGGAACCTTGGAGCACAACAATGGCAGCGATTTCAAATCCACCTTCATGATTGACGGAATACCATTTGTTTGTGTGGGACAGTTCGAGCCCAATGCTCACCCTTTCCAAGCACATGATGTCACCGTTTCATACAACAATACCCATGACCTGAGTGCCGGTCAGCCGTTCAACGGACATATCGGGCCTATGGATCTCGAATTCAATTTCAGCAACGGCGTTACCTTCAAGGGTCGTCTCAACGCACCCATCGGCTCTGGCCAAGGCATGCGCGTCCATGGAACCGCTGTGTGGATGCAGACCTAAGACTGCGGAAGCGATAGTAAACAGGCTGATGAGGGACCTGCGACATTCGCGTTGTCTGCCAAGCAATCTGGCCTGTCGATTCAGACTTACTTCACAAGTATGAGTGTCGACAGAGAAAATTGAAACAGTTTTACAACCAGAATGGATATTGGACAGCTAAGGACTTGGGAATTGAAGATCTAGATACTTATCGAAAAGGCAATGGAAATACTTTTGTGGTGCAGATTTACGACTATGGAACGGAGTTGTGATATGCTATAAACTTATTGAGCATGACATGCGTAGCTACTTCTCATCATGCCAAGTCATTTACTTGCCGAGGGTAACCAACCGAACCTCTTTCGTGATCGCCATGAAAGGACAGACAAGAAGGGTCCGAGTCATGGTGAGCCACGAATTAGTCATCTTGAAACCATGCCCATGTTTCACTTCTACTGCACTGTCCACGTTTGTCTCAACACTGTCACTTGTACGCCAGCGCGCATTGTCCATTTGAGCCGTCATGTATGTATCAACGGCATTTGGATTGAACGAGATGCGTCATGACGAATGGCAGGATAACGGTGAGAGCAATACTGACGAATGTTCTTTGGAGTCGCTTGAAAGGCGAGCCATGGCGCTATCGCGTTTCTTATAACATGCCACACACAATCACTTATACAGCCTACAGATCTGACATGCCATCTACTTACCCAAGCCTACTTATTTAACCTTTAAAGGCCTGGATTAAGTCTGTCCTTTCCCTAGGCTTTTCACGATTAGATAAAGATAAAGTT